>JAHDVE020009872.1:0-115825 GCA_022606495.2 Halesus radiatus | reverse complement strand
GCTGAACAAATCTTACTTCCTATTCTTTACCTAATTATGCATGTTGTTCATGTTTTTTTTTATGATTTGGTTCTCAAACAGTATCAATCTGGTTTCCTCAAACTTAATTGGTTTGGTATTTGAGATGTAAGCAATTAATATGTGTTATTTCGCAATTTATTCATTTAAAAGAATATATAGCAATGTGTGCAGTCCATATAGACTGAAAAACTCCACCTACTCTAAGAAAAACAACGATTCATAAAAGAATTTACAAAATGTAACTAACATCTAAGAAATAGTTGCTTGCACGCTCATTTCTTCAGTTGACTAAACAATTAGTGGAAGATGAGAATGTAATAACAATTTTCGATAATAAACAACTGCATACAGCCTACCTTTGCTCATAGAGCAATGCACGCCACTGATATATAATATATTTGCTGCACGTTTCAGGGTGGTAGATGCTTTCATTATCCCCCTGGTGAAAGACCACTTTCCAGAAATGAGATGTTGCTTGAAATGACTTAAGCCGTATTTGGCGACCAGATATGAATAGCCAGGTACTTCCCGTCCTTTTCTCCCCCTTCCTCTTCTCCTCTCCGCTACCTTCATCCCCACAACATACCCTAATTGGGGATGCCATAGTGTCACTGGCTCCAGACGGTCGGGAACAGTTGGGACTGTTGTGCGGTACTCACATTAAACATAATAAAATTAAATAAATAGTAAAAAACTATGATCATTTACTTACGAAACAATAGCTCTGCACTGCTAGTGTTGGAGGCAATTTCCAATAAATAAAAATAAAGCTGTCAAAAGAGCAAACGGAATCACTTATGACCTTAAAAATATTTCGGACCTTTGCTATGATGTTCAACAATTGCTTGATAAATGCTTGCACTTATCTAGGTCATACGTCGCACACCTCTCAGTAACTGAGCGGAGCTAATTAAATCGAATCTTAGATCAAGCAATATATTCATGCTAATTGTGTGTAAACAACAATTTTATGCATATTTGTAAAAAGCATTAACTTTGTGGCTCGCCATAATTATAATAAAAAACATTATAAATTGTTGTAATCACTTTATTTCATCAAAAAACTGCCTTCTGGAAGCAACTTCCCTGTATAATAAAACCAACTCATGACAAACATTGACAAGACATATAAATTTTAGGTGTTGAAAGTGGGGGCAAGTAAAAATGGGTAATGTATTTCCGGAAGAACAGACATTTATTGGGAAACATCAAGAAATTTTAATCAAGATAAGTTAATTTAAGGCTTTAAATACTAGCATTAGTTATTATGGATTTCACCTCTGAGTGCTTTCCTGCTGTCCAATCTCTTGCTTTATTGTTGCCAGGAAGAATCAAACCTTGGTGTCCCTCAAGCTAAAAGTGTGACCCTTAAAATTAGATTACTGGCAAAATTTATAGTTATTATTATTTAAGCATATTAAATGTTCTGTGACTCTAATATTTATATTTCCAGTTGTTTTACCTATGTAGAACGATGGACAATCATTACAACATAGTTGGTAAATACCTGAGTGGCTTAATTTATGTTCTCTATCTTTAGTATTTTTTAGTAATTTACCTAAATTGTTAATCAGTATAGAACGCGGGTTTAATGTGAGAAGGAAATTTTTTTGTGCTAAGTGAGGAAAAGTTGGATATATATAAGATTCTGCGCCATTGAACGGGATTTATTATTTTATTATTATTTTCAGGTGTATTAAATAAAAATGTATTTGTTGAAATTAGTTTAAGTTTCTTATTGAGGATTTTATCAATTAAATTTGTAGAATAACCATTATTTAGAGCAATTTGTTTAATTTTTGTAAGTTCAATCGTGAAATTAACAGATGATAGTGGAATTTTTACTAGCCGGTGCACCATTGAATGATAAGCAGAATGTTTATGTGAGACCGGATGGTTTGACATGTTATGGATTGTTATATCTGTATACGTAGGTTTACGAAAAATGTTGAATTCAATTCTGTTATTTATTGAAGTTAGTGTTAAATCTAAAAAATTAATCGATGCATTACTGCCTATCTCTAAAGTGAATTGGATGCTTTTGTGGAATGAATTTATAAGAAGAAGGAATTTAGTCAGTTGCCGATCTGTTCCTGTCCAGAAACAGAAGATATCGTCTACGTATCTTTTCCATGCAAGAACATTGTTCAAAAGTGATGAATTACAATTAAAAATCTTATTTTCTAAGTTATTCATAAAAATATCTGCTAACAGTGGACTCGTCGGCGCGCCCATCGGAAGCCCTTGATTCTGTTGGTAGATACAGTTGTTGTATTGGAAATAATTTTGGTTTATGCACATATTGAATAGGCGGGACAGATCATTAATCATATCAATATTTAAATTAGAGGAGTTTAGGATATCTACAATTATTTCTTTGCAATCAGTTGTTGGGACATTTGGGAACAAATTAATTACATCAAAGGAAATAAGTTTGGCATTATTGGGAATAACTAAGTCCTTAACTGCACTTATTAGTTCAAAGGAGTTCTTGATCGTATACTTAGGGGAAAACACATTAATATTATTAAAGACAATCGTTATGTGAGAAGCTATTATGAAATTCGGGGAAGCATAACATGATACTACGGGTCTGATGGGTTTATTGCTTTTATGTATTTTCAAAAACCCGTATAACTTAGGAATTTTAGGATTAGACTGTACAAATTTATTTTGGTTAGGATAATCATCTTTGAAGATTCGAGATTTACAAGCTTTTATTGCATTTTTAACATCTGTTTGAAATTTATTAGTGGGTAGTAGATCGGCAACTGACTAAATTCCTTCTTCTTATAAATTCATTCCACAAAAGCATCCAATTCACTTTAGAGATAGGCAGTAATGCATCGATTAATTTTTTAGATTTAACACTTCAATAAATAACAGAATTGAATTCAACATTTTTCGTAAACCTACGTACACAGATATAACAATACATAACATGTCAAACCATCCGGTCTCACATAAACATTCTGCCTATCATTCAATGGTGCACCGGCTAGTAAAAATCCCACTATCATATGTTAATTTCACGATTGAACTTTCAAAAATTAAACAAATTGCTCTAAATAATGGTTATTCTACAAATTTAATTTATAAAATCCTCAATAAGAATCTTAAACTCATTTCAACAAATACATTTTTATTTAATACACCTGAAAATAATAATAAAATAATAAATCCCGTTCAATGACGCAGAATCTTATATATATCCTCACTTAGTATAAAACAATTTCCTTCCCACATTAAACCCACGTTCTATACTGATAACAACTTAGGTAAATAACTAAAAAATACTAAAGATAGAGAACATAAATTAAGCCACTCAGGTATTTACCAACTATGTTGTAATGATTGTCCATCGTTCTACATAGGTAAAACAACTAGAAATATAAATATTAGAGTCACAGAACATTTAAGATGCTTAAATAATAATAACTTCTCAGAATTTGCCAATCATCTAATTTCTAAAGATCACACTTTTAACAAGGACACAGGGGTTACAATTCTTCACCGTAACAATAAAAGCAAAAATTGGATAACTTAGAAGCACTCAAAATTAGAAAATCCCTTAATAATAATGCTAGTATTTTAAATAACCAAATTAACTTATCTTTTAGTCCCATTCTGAATATTTTCCCAATAAATCGCTCTGTTCTTCCCGAAAATCCTACAATTATCCCTACCTATTTGCTTACCCCCCACTCCAACACCTAAAATTTATATGTCTTGTCAATATTTTATATCATAAGTTAGTTTTAATATTCTCCTGATGAAGGAAGGGTGCTTCCGAAACCGGTAGAGTTTTGATAAAATAAAAGTGGTCTACAACAAATTTATGTGTTTTTTATTGTAAACAATTATATGGTTTGAATGTTTTCGCTTAAACTATTTTTTACAATTTATTTATACTGTAAATTGTTTTTGTGGTCATACGCCTCCATTTAATTTTTTTTTGTTTTAATAATGTTATTATTAAATTCTTAAATATACAATTTTTAAAATGTGATAAGGCAACATTGTAACGGCTTACTTATATGATTTTATTAACTCCCACCCAATTTTAATTTGAACGGTGTTTAAAACGATTTATAACCGGTAAAACTGATTTAGTAAGAAAATTATTAAAAATAGTCTATCCTGTGAGGTATTTACATTTACAATCTGTTTTTCCGACATTAAGACATTAAATTAAAGTGTCATCTTAATTGGATTTGTAATGAAATGAATGCTATTGACTTATTTAAATGCATTGTATTTTTAGGGCCCTGTGAACATACCGACAAGAGGAGAATAAATAATTTTCCTTACTTTTTTAATTGATAATAATATCTTTATTGTAATTAAGTTTAACTATTACAAAAACATATGTATAAGGTAATATATAAATAACAGAAATGCACAGTTATAAGCTGAAGTTTCACATGATCCGCCTCACTAGACTAACCTATGTTGAGGCAGTAATTTTGCAAATTATTTTATAATTTTTTAATACCTATGAACATACACTTACTTTAAGATATGTTCCGTAAATGGTTAAATCAATAACTTCGAATTTCGGTGAGTGCACCGGTAAATGCCCTATCAAACTATTAAACTATTAAACCAATTTTTGACATTATGTTTGAATTTTCCCTAAAATATCATTTCTCAAAAGTAGTGTGAGTTACAGGAATTTGGAGTAAATCTTTGTTAGTATTTCTGATAATGCGAGTGTTTAGTCTTCTTTCATAGTATATATGTTTGTTTGTTGTGTCTTATTATATTAAAGATTGAGTTATAGTCTGTAATTAGAGGTAGCTTAAGGATTACTTGTTTATACGTTTTCTGTGACTTTATGATTGGGTCTAGTGCAAATGAAGTACGACCCCCCCATGCTGTGATACCATACTCAAAAATAGATTGACAGATCGTAAAATAAATAGTGTTGTTAGTCGAAAAATTTCCCGTGGTTCTGAAAAGGTGTTTTTTTAAAATTTTATTTGCGATTATTTGAGTATGAAGATTCCATTTGAGGTGTGGATCAATGGTGAGGCCGAGGTACCTTATCTGATTAATTTGCTCAATGTAGGGGTACTGATAATATTCATTGGGATTCATACATGTGTGTATTTTAATAGAGAAATCGTCATGTGGTTGACCTGTAATATTTATGCTTGATGTGACATATTTAGTTTTTTCAGTGTTCAGTGTGAGCGTATTTATACCCAACCATTTTTTTTAACTATTCTTATATCCGTTTCAGCTTTGTTGAAAACATTTAGCCAAGCATCAAAAACTAAGACAATGTCACCAGCAAAGCTAACAATTTTCTCCAGAATATTAAGGTTGCATAAATCATTAATATACAACAGGAACAAAGTCGGTCCTGATAAGCTTCCTTCTGGAATACTGTAGCACTGGTTGCTAAGAATGTTATTTATTTTCACTTGTTGCTTGCGTCTAATAAGGTAGGTTTTAAAAAAATAGTTCTTTGCCCATATTAGCGATTTTTTCAAGTTTGTTTATTAATTTGCCATGTGATATTGTATCGAAGGTTTAGAAAGGTCTAAGAAGATTGAAATACATTTTTTGCTTTTATCGATTTTTTTTAAATAAAATTTGTTACAGCAGCAATAGCATCTGAGGTACTCTTGAGATATGTATTAGTTTTCTGAGAGCAGTTTAGAATTCACAAGAAATTTAACAAACTGCGCATACTATTGGAATATTGAACTCCCGTTTCAGTAAATTGACTCTTTCCACAATTTTGTGTTATATTGATGTTATATTGGATCATTCATTTGTTCATTAATTTTCAATTGTTCAAGTAAATTTAATCTAAGACTCTTGGATTAAAATTGTTAGTAATATTTTTTTAATAATCATTGTAACTTGTCCTACAGTCCCATATTAGATATATATTATATATTAGGGTGGAATAAAGCCAACTATTTCAAACTGTACGTATTGGAAGCATTTTAGTACCTTGAATATTACAAAATATATAATTTTTAAAAAATTACGATAATATTAATACATATCATAAACCAATAATTTTATAACCATGTATTTGAGAGGACTAAACACTTTTATTTAGATATCACAAATCGAAGCCATAGAACTTAACCTAAGCTGTTCAAAACTGTTCAGAATACCTCGTAAGTACCAACCCTACATTAGTAATAGTCAATAAACTTTAGGGAAATGGACGTTTAGAGTGTTTAAATGATAATTTGATTATAGTAGTGTGCAATATAGAGCGGGTGGATGAAGAAAGGAATTTCAGGAAAGCATAAAACGCGCAAGTGGATGCAAGAAGTCAGAGGTCTCTCAAGAATACCTGACACTATTAAATGAATCAAGTAGTTGAGTCAGATCATATGACGAGTAGATTTTTTGCTTCATAATATGATTACAGCCTAATAGTCCTGACTGTCCAAAGCCAGTTGAACACATGTTATCCCGATTTGAAAAATGTTGAAAGAGGGAAAAAAGAAGTGGAAAAGAACACAAGAATTATCAGATCAAATAGAAAACGAATAGAAAAGTTAAATTAATTTATTTTTTAAGTTTTTAATCCAGCCGGACTAGGTGGGTAGTGCAAACCCAGTCTGCCATATCACATGAAATATTTCTAATATAAATAAAGGAATGAATATAATTAAATGAATAAAAATAAATAAATAAAATATAATAATTATAATAAAAACAAAAATAATAATAAATCTGCACGAGTCAAAAAATGTAATCTGGCTGGAAGAGGTCAATGATATACCTAACCTAAAAAATAACGCTAAAAACGAAATAGAAGACGGACCTAATTAGATGATATCAAATTAAATAGCAGAGGATCCCCTAGTGAGGAGAACTAAGAAAAAAAGATAAAATAGTTTTAATCATTGATGAAGAAAATATTAAAAAATCTAAAATGAAACGTATTGCAGAAAAAGACTAAGAAAATAAGTTCAGACATGTTCACTGAACACAACTTAAATCGTCTCAAGTGACGTTCAAATTCCATCATAACAATATTACAAGATGTCTCCCAAGAAAGAATCTTTTTTTTCCCGAGGAGCAATACATCAAAATATCAAAAGACATGTACATATCTAGGACCGAAAATATACAATAAAAAATATAACCAGACGGTTAGTTGGCTTGGGTGGAGGGGATTCTGAAAAATCATTAAACAATGTCACCTAAATTTATACATACCTTAGTATACTTAGTAGATAGATTGAAGAAAAACAATATATATGTAATTTTACACCACACATAACTGGAGCATTTGGTTTCTTGGAACTGGCAATCTGCGTAGCTGGAAGCTAATATCGCCTAGACAAGACATGATAGCACTTGTACGCAATTGAATTATTTTCAGATGCATAAATATTATCACTTTTTATTGGTTACTAGCTGAAGTACCCGGCGTTGTCGGGGTTATTAATGGTTGTGTTTCCCCTACCCTTACCTTTACCCAACCCCTACCCAAAGTTAAATTAATTTATTTTTTAAGTTTTTAATCCAGCCGGACTAGGTGGGTAGTGCAAACCCAGTCTGCCATATCACATGAAATATTTCTAATATAAATAAAGGAATGAATATAATTAAATGAATAAAAATAAATAAATAAAATATAATAATTATAATAAAAACAAAAATAATAATAAATCTGCACGAGTCAAAAAATGTAATCTGGCTGGAAGAGGTCAATGATATACCTAACCTAAAAAATAACGCTAAAAACGAAATAGAAGACGCACCTAATTAGATAACAGATATCAAATTAAATAGCAGAGGATCCCCAGTGAGGAGAACTAAGAAAAAAAGATAAAATAGTTTTAATCATTGATGAAGAAAATATTAAAAAATCTAAAATGAAACGTATTGCAGAAAAAGACTAAGAAAATAAGTTCAGACATGTTCACTGAACACAACTTAAATCGTCTCAAGTGACGTTCAAATTCCATCATAACAATATTACAAGATGTCTCCCAAGAAAGAATCTTTTTTTTCCCGAGGAGCAATACATCAAAATATCAAAAGACATGTACATATCTAGGACCGAAAATATACAATAAAAAATATAACCAGACGGTTAGTTGGCTTGGGTGGAGGGGATTCTGAAAAATCATTAAACAATGTCACCTAAATTTATACATACCTTAGTATACTTAGTAGATAGATTGAAGAAAAACAATATATATGTAATTTTACACCACACATAACTGGAGCATTTGGTTTCTTGGAACTGGCAATCTGCGTAGCTGGAAGCTAATATCGCCTAGACAAGACATGATAGCACTTGTACGCAATTGAATTATTTTCAGATGCATAAATATTATCACTTTTTATTGGTTACTAGCTGAAGTACCCGGCGTTGTCGGGGTTATTAATGGTTGTGTTTCCCCTACCCTTACCTTTACCCAACCCCTACCCAACCCCTACCCAACCCCTACCCCTACCCCTACCCCTACCCATACCGAGTAATTTTCCTTTTATGTTGAACGTCAAACGTACAAAATTTCATCAAGAAGTACCAAGATGCATTAAGGTATGTTGTTTTTTTTTTTTTTTAATTTTTTTTGTTTACATTCTACAAAAAAATCACGATGCGAAAAGTCCCGATAAACTACTTTTTTTTGTAGTTTGTCTAACGGGAGCTTGTTCTTCAAAACTTGAAATATATAGTAAAGGTTACAAAATATATATATTTTGTAAATAAAAAAAAACATATGTAACAAACTTATAAATATTTCTCAAGAATCGTACTCAAAACTAATTCTTCAAAAATATAAACAAGAAAATAATAAAATAAAAACATAAACGACGACAATAAATCGCACATAAAACAAGGTTTCCTTATTACCTAATACAAATAGCTTCCTTCGCTAGCCAAGTTTGAAGGTACAGTGTGAAAAATTTCATTAAGCTCGGAATAAAAATGCATATTTGTATACAAAACAAATAAATAATATTAAATTCTTAAAGGTAGTGCACCTCCCTAGCGATACTGATAACATCTTCCAATCTGGAAGGATGTGTAAACTTAAACTATTGTAAAGTACTTAATGCCAGAACTATTTTTATTCGCCCACACTGAAGATTGAGCCCGATACCCTTGGGTAGCCAGTACCCCAGAGCTGAGGAGCTTACCGCTCTGCCGCGCAGGTCGCCGACGGAGATCTGTACCAAAATAGGAGCTTTATACGTTTTGCATTATGAACCACTCTCTTCCTTTGGGTCCCAGGGGGTTTTAAAAAAATAATTCTATCCAGAATTTTTCTTCAATATTTTAAAATAATATTGAAGGCTTTCTACATCCAAGAACTGGTATATTTCACGTTTTGTTCTGCATTGTTAGCAATTTCGGGTGTTATTAAAAAATCGAAACATGTACGAGTATTTATAAAGACAGGAATAAATTATGGTAACGCGCAGTTTTAAGGCAATTATAAAACAGAAAGTAGGAAAGTGCTGATACCATCCCAGATGTATGGCAGTGAGGCGTGGAACTGGCAGAGTAACAATGAAAATAGACTGAATGCTGTAGAAATCAGATTTCTGAGGCGAATGTGTAGTAAAACCATGAAGGATCATGAAAAAAATGTTGATATTCATAAAGAATGCAAGGATGATGTAAGTGTAATGAGTAAGATTAAGAAAGAGACGCTTAGATGGTTTGGGCATGTAGAATGAACTAAAAAAGGAGTTTAAGGAGAATATATGACGCGAATTTGAATGGAAGAACAAACCGAGTCTGAAATCAGAATAACAGAAGAAAATGTAGAGACATTGTATGAATGTGAATTAAGGAACAAGTGAATGCCAAGATCAAATTGTTTGGCGGTCCTTAAGTTAATTTAATCAGAGTTATTGAATTTGCTTTGAATGTTTCTAAGATATCCTTTAGTTGAAGTGATTTTTCACAAAAACGGCGCTATGAAAATCATCCACTTATTATTATTTACCTCTTATTAATTATTATCATTTAACCGGCCCCCCGAACTTTATTATTTTTACGAATATCTGATTTTACTACCCGGTTTCTTCTATGATTTGTATTAATGGATAATATTTATTTCATATTCTCATATTTTCACTTTAAACGCCGACAACAAGAGTGAATAAAGCCGAAAGATATCAAATCAGCAGGAGTCTAAAAATATTTTAAGACACTATATTACTGGAAAATTCAAGCCAGAACTCCCCCTTCGAGACTTTTATATGAATGATAATAATTGTCATTATTTCTTCAAATTATTTATATATTTATTTACAAATGAATTAATAATTACTTTGTATTCACAACTTTTTTAATAGACATATATATATCTATCTACATGTTTTAAAACCGATGTGTTGTTCATCAGGAATATACACAATACTAAACAATAGTTATCTCAACTATAAACAAATGATAAACATAGAACACAATAATGTAAAATGGACAAATAATAAACATAAACAAAATTGATAAAAGTCGGCAATTAATCAATTAATATGAAAATAAATTCAAGTGATTATTAATTATATTTAATTCACTATTAACACTTTTTCAATTTACAAAATTTTTAATTTGTCTAATTGTAAACCGGTTGTATTTGTGAGTAAAATTTTTAAATTTCTATTTATGTCAAAAGGATTATTGGTTTCTAGAATATGATTTAAAAATTAAGAATAATTGTTCAAACACCTTAGGTGTTCCTTAAATCTAATACTAAAATGTTTATTCTTTCCTACTTAAAAATATTTGTTAACATTACAAATGTATCTATGTATTGTTAGGGGTGGGTAATAGGTTTATAATTATTATGATGTTTTAAAATATGAACAGTTGGAAAGCGTGTTTACAATTTTTCCAAGCCCTTGAGATGATTTTTCACAAAATGGGGCTACACAAATCATCCGATTACTAATATTATTAACTATATCGATTATGGGGTAATTGTTGTGGATCCATGAAACATTTTAGTAATCGGATAAAGATTTTCGAGACAGAATAAAGAAGATTCTAATAAAACCTATTCGGGATTTTAAAAGGTTCTCAGTATGCTCCAAGCAAACACGTCACCTATGCCGTATTTAGTGTTCAGCGCGCAGGTGAGGTAAAGGTGAGGTAAAGCACAGGTAAGGTAAGGCAGGGTATAGGGAGTCTGCCTGAAAGGCCTTTTTCCTCAATATTTTTCGGAGCAATTCTATTTGTCAACGTCTCAAACAGGGTTTCGGAACATTATTCTATTCCCGCAGTTTCAATATAATATCGGTTTTCAATCCGGAATAAACAGAATCCGTTGTTTTGTTAAGGCTAAAATAACACACGGAGAAATATTATTCATGCAACGATACAGCGAATAAAATTCTAACATTCAGACTATTTTATATAGTATTTCGAAGTACAAGTGATTTCAACACGTTTTTGATGGAATACCGGTAGCTTTCTGATTTTTGGTTCCACAGAATGTAAGATATACGTATGTTATACAAGTACCATATGTTCTGTTAATTTCTAGCTATTGATTTTATTTATTAGACGGTAGTAAAAATTATTGATATTGCGGTTTGATTTTAAAATTATTTTCAGTTTCATGACACAGGAATATTGAAATATTTAATATCTGAGCATTTCAATCAGATTTGTGAAACTCTCGAGACCACACATTAAATTGAAAAGCAGGGTAAATAAACTTAAAAGAATAGGGTTTAGAAAACAAATCAGTTTTTTTCAGAAACTTTTAAAAACTCTTTGCCATTGTTCTCTATAAAAACGTTGGAATTTCCTACAAAATATTTGGAAGGCCGCTTTCATTTCACGGTAATGTAGGTACTTATTAGTACTGTATACAATTAAAATACCACCATTTGGTTGGGTGACATATTGGACAGAGAAGAAGGGGCTGTATCGCTCACAAAAAACAAACAATGTGGGATAAAATCACCAAAACCTGTTGCGCTTTCGATAGCTCAATGGCTTAGAGTAGTCCCCGGTTAGTAGATAGATCGGGAGAAATCAGTTACCGGTGGCAACGAAAACCTTTTTGGATCACGTGATTTTCTAAAACGAAAAATTGGATCATGGCAGGATATTTGTTAAAACATTCCAATATTATGTGGAAAACATTTGACAGACGATGGAATTTTTATCGAAACAGGGAGATAATATCACTGATTTCAAAAAGTTTACATATAAACGCATTAGTATTCCATAAGTTATCATCAGTGGAATATAGAAGACATATATCTGATCGAAAATTCCTATTCAAAATCATCAATAACGTTTTCGACAAATTCTACCTTCTAGTAAATATGCATTTTTACTGTCCAGCATGAAGCACATACTCAAACTAATCTTTCCACATCCCACACTCAAAAACAATTTACTGATACACACTGTAACGTAACGAATTCATGACAGTTAAGACGCTTCTAGTCTCTCGTGCATAGGCATCTAGCCGCTTGTTAAAAAGTCCACGAGGATTATTTATGGTTCCGGGCTCCGCGACCGGAGCGACAATTCTGCCCATCATCGGCGTCATGCGGCAGGCCACAGAACCACCGAGCCACACTTCCGCCAGTTATCCGGCGTGGGCTTGCCTCCCAGCAACGGCCGTTGGCTCGCCAGAAAGACACCCGCGTTAGTAAGCAGAGGTTGTGTGTGAACCAGTCACGCTCCGGCGCACCTACGCCACTTGCAATGGCGTCTGTTTCAGTCGTGTGCCTAGAACGAACGGTATTATTTTGCAGAGTAAAACCGTGAAACACCTAAATTTCTGACACTTTTTGAAGGCCCTAACTACTGTTAATCAAATATCTATGTCAGGTCTCAAATTACGGACCAGATTCGTGAACTATAGTGTCGACGCTGTTTCTGTCTGAAAGTTGTCTCCACTCCAGACCGATGCTCCCACGTAAGCTGTATTTGAATCCTCATTATCTGTGCTGTAATTAACTGTGCTCTAGTATAACCTGCCCATTTCTAGATGTACGAGAGAGAGAGAGAGATTTTGAACTATTAGTTAGGATGTGTACTGCCAATGTTAGTTTATAATCCACATATGTATAAATTTTGATTGCCCTCCCGTAATAAACCCTGGCTAAAAGACGCCTATTCTTTCATTTGTTAGTTTGAGTACCTTGTTTCTGAGCAGATATGAGGCTGAACGCCGACTCCCGACCCCGCAGAGAAAAGATGACTTGTCCCGCCTACTGAGCTATCAAGGTAAACTCTGAGTCAGTTGCTCCCTCGTGAATCATAACCTAACCTTCCTAACCTGTACCCCTTTTTACACTGGCGACAACTTTGGGGGCCACCTATCTGTTTCTCTTACACTGGTCCCCAACGTATCAGTTCTCTTACACTGGCGTCCCTCGTGAATGGTACCAGCCCTCTTACACTGGCGCCAATGTGGTAACCCCATCAGAATCCCTAAAACTGTTCCTTTACACTGTCTCCCTTGATTGGGGCTTGTTTCTCAACAATGGCGTTCCAGCGGGCTTTCCCATTCCCAGCACTGGCGCTGCATCGTGGGGCCTCCTTTCTGATTTCCTAAACTGCTCTCTTCAACACTGGCGCTCCAACGTATTTTCCTATTCCCAACAACACTTTATTTATATTCAATCAATGATGATAATATTAACAAATCTCAACTATAGCATGAAACAGAAGGTATCAGTCGCGTCTGGGAATTGTTTTACCGGGACAGCGTTCTAACTACTAGCTAAGCTTTTTTTTAGGAAAATAATATTGAAAAAATTATGAAAACCAAGAAATATAAAAATAAAATTAATTTAACATATCCGGTAAATAACGAAAAAGTAGAAAAAATGACACGTCTGGAATTTTTCGGTACAATATCCTTTAAAAATGACAAAATATATTAAAACATGTGGTTTAAATATAGCTTTTAGAATTAATAATAATATAGGAACAAGCCTAAAAAACTTACAAAGTAAAAATCCTGAATAATAATAATAAAGCATTTCTATGGCGCAGTTTTGTGTTATTTCACTTCAAAGTCGCTTTACTATAATAAACTTAAAAATAATAATTATCTAATTCCATACAGTGATAATCCAGCAGTGCTCCTTTAATGTTCTATTTATAAATTCTTAACATTTTACACACATTCTTACTTATTCTTAATATTACTCCTACGGTACTCCTTAGGTACATATTCCTTTAATAAAATTACGAAATACTCGTATTGTACAGTATATTCACAGCGATACAAAAATAACACATTCACAATAATAGTGCAAAAAGGGCAACATTTTAAGACAGGAGTCGGGTTATGTTACCAATACCTGACTTTACATAAAACATAAATACGGAAGAAACCGAAACCAAACAACTACCAGAGGCTTGAGAAGACAGGTTTTTTCAATAAATTGAAGATAAGTAAAAAATTATACACAGTAGAATAATTTTTTTAAAGATACATGGTATACAGAAAGCAAATGGTTAAACTCAACAAAATAACTAGCAAATTTATTGATGTCAAATTCGGGGTGCCTCAAGGAAGTATTCTGGGTCCAGTCCTGTTCTAAATTTACATAAATGTGACCTATGTCACGTAGAATGTGAAGGCGAAATCACAAGTTTTGCAGATGATACTGTTATTCCACTAAATGAGAAAAAATTGTTAGAAACATTCAAGAAAGCAGAAGTCACTCTAAACAGAATCGAAACATGGCTATACTATCACTCACTCACACTTAATGCTTATAAAACCAAATTTACCACTTTTAAAATAAATAATACTAAAAATTAAGATACAAACCTTAACTTGAAAATTCATGGTTTACCACATTTAAATGCTCAATGTAATTGTTTATCATTGGAAAATATTAACCACATAAAATATCTAGGCGTAAAAATTGATCACAATTTAAAGTGGGCTCACCACATTATTAATTTAAATAGCAAAGTAAAAAAATTAACTTACTTTTTTAAAACAATCAGTAATGTCCTCAGTACAAAAGATTTGATTAAGATATATACGGCTCTCTGCCAATCACTATTTGAATATGGTATTATCAGATCGAGCAGTGCGAATGATAATATTCTTAATTTACTCATTAGAATAAAACATGCCGTCATGAAAATTATACTTAAAGTCTCTGTAAGAACTAGCGCTGACAAAATCTTTAACTGACTTAAATTATATAATTACACCGTAAAACAATACTACTTTAGATTCATAATACAAAAAAATAATAAAACAAGAGATAACAACAATCAAACATATTAGAAACACTCGATCTCAGATTCAAAAACACATACAACAAAGAACTACAACCACAACATTTGGACAAAAATACTTCTTATACTATGGTACTTATCTCTACAACAAAATCCCACTGTCCTTTAAAAATCACACTAAATTAAAAAATCAAATAAAACACTGGATACGTTACAAATGGCGATCTCAAAGAGAAAATTTATTAATACTAAATACAGACTAACATCGAAACCACTCAATAGCACTTAAAACACCTAACCTAGGAATTATTATTTTTATTTTTTTCATCAAGCACATCAATTTAATATAGTGTAACTTAGTATTTTGTAAATGAAATTATCAGCACGAGAAATCCCAGTGTGAATATCATTTGTTATTTTGTATAAAAAAAAAGAAGATAATAAAACATTATGATTATTATTATTTGTTTCTCAAACCCTTTTAAATTCAATCAATTTCTGGATGTTAGTAAGAGCTGGGGGAAGTTTATTCTAAATGAGCGGACCATCTACACGAAAAGAGTGATCATGGTAAACGGCTCGATTTGACCTTGAAAGTTCAATTAGATGATTAGTAGCATATACTTGTAGATTTGCTGACCTCAGAGTAAGCTGTCTATCGCTTAAGTCCTGTCGGAAACATATTTCAAATATAATGGTTGGCGCCATTCTCTGCAATGCTTTGAAGGTCAATAAGCAAACCTTGAACTCTATTCTTTCAGGGCATCGAAGCCAATGAAAGAGATCCCTTAGAAGTGGGGTTATATGACAATATTTAGATCCACCTAATATCATTCGCGTCGCAGCATTGAAGACGTAATAAACATAATAGAATTAAAAAGTGACCATGCCGAATGCTGAACTAGATTCAAAGAACATATACGCGTACATGTTATAATAACAACGGAACTTTTTCAAAATTCGCAGAACAACTCTTAGTAATAATTACGTTCGCTTGACAACGAGCCTAATCCCTTACACATAGAAAGAAAGGGTCTTAAGGGATTAAATTTAGTTGAACAATTGGAAAATAATAAACGAATGAATGATCCTAATACAACATTAATTAATAAAGTAAGGAAACTAAATAAGTTGTCGTAATGTAGATTGAAAGCAGTTTAAAAATGGGTTTGAATGTCGAAACAGCAATAATAAAAACTGAAGTACTTTCGGAACTTAAAAATAACCTAACAAAATCAAAATAAATTAAATAAAATATTTACTTTGTATTCACCACTTTATTAATATACACAGATATAATATACATGTTTCATATATACTTGACATTATTATGTTTAATTTTCTATATATTCCTGACGAAGAAAGCATGGCCTTTGAAAAGTGTAGATGTATTTTTTACGGTAACTCCACACAGGAGAACCTGAAGGAAATAATTTCCCTCAAGGGCTATATCATCTTTGGGGATGCTGTGTGGAGGGTTTTTTAGAGGATAGGAATGAGTGAACTTGGGTCTTGAAGAGACCCATATTGTGGGATGGAGGAAACACGGAGAACGGCAGATCGTTCCACAGCCGATCTGTTGAACACAGGAACGAGTCGTAAAAGCGACCTGTTCTCATATGACAAATGTGCAAATGTTGGGCACGCGTTTGGCGTATTTCCCGACTATGCACCGGTGCCGAAGGAATCAATGACGCTAGTTCCTCAGAGCATCTTCCATTAAAATACCGATAAAACAAGGACAGCATTCCCACCTGATGTCTGTGCTCCAAAGATTGCCATCCGTTTGTTAAGATCGGCGAATCTGTCAAACGGACCGCCCGTTTCTGCACAGATTCGAAGGTTTTTTCAGATATTTTGGGACTCCCGACCAGAGGTGGCTGCCAAATTCTACAGTGGGGCGCACTTGGGATTTGTACAGGGTCAGCAGTTGTGTACTATTAAAGTATCTGCGGGCTTTATACAATACACCCAGCTTCTAAGAGTCTAACTTTACTCTAGCTTCGATAGAGCCCCCATACCTGAGCTGGTCACTTAAGGTTACACCAAGCATATCAATGGAAGGCTTGTTGGGAAGATTGCTTCCATTAAAGTATACTAGATTGTCATTTCGATCCCTTTTTGATGAAATCAGACATGATTGGGTCTTTGAGACATTAAATTCGACGAGGTTATTCTTACCCCAAAACGAAACCCTCTCGAGCTAACCGTCCACGCTCTGCTTCAAAGCCTTTCGTGCCGTTGGAGTTCGTGTGCCCTTTGGGGGCTTGTCAAAAAAAAGCTATCATGGACTGTACTATCATCCGCGTAACAATGGATTGGTGCACATGTCAAGAGGTCATTGATTTACAACAAAAACAATGTCGGAGACAGAACCGATCCTTGTGGGACGCCAGCATTTATTGAATGCGAGGAAGAGATGAAACCATCATCAACCGTCTGAATCGATCTCTCCCTCAGAAAGTCGGCAATCCACGTACACAAGGAAACGGGAAGTCCGTAAGAAGGCAGTTAGTTGACAAGTCATCGGTGCCAAACCCTGTCAAAGGCCTTAGAAATGTCCAGTGAGACTGTTTGAATCTCACCATAACCAGGTTCCATGCACCGCCCCCAAACATGCGTCACATACGCGAGAAGATCTCCGCACGAGCGGTTCCGCCGGAATCCATACTGACGGTCGTTAATAATTTTGTTCTTCTCGAGGTATATGAGCTGTTTGTCGTTGATCACACGTTCCATCACCTTGGACAGAACTGATGTGAACGCTATGGGGCGGTAGTTGGCCGGGTTTGAGCAGTCACCTTTCTTAGATATAGGATGAATGACAGCTTTTTTCCAACCAGACGGCACAGAGCCACATTTCAGGGACATTTTAAAGAGCTTTGACAAAACTGGAGCAATTTCTGGAGCACACCTCTGCAATACCAGGGCAGGTATTCCGTCAGGCCCACTAGCTTTATTAACATCGAACCCCCGTAAGACATGGAGTACATTCCGATGCCGGATCCTCAGCTTTTTAATATAGAAACCGCAGTGAGGAATCGACGGCGGGAGGTATATTCATATTTTAATAAACTGGTGAATACAAAGTAATTCTTTTTAATTTTTTTAATAATGACGCCATAAAGTGAATACCAATATTTTGATGAAATTAAAAAATAATAATAGATAGAGTTCTACCAATTAAACACAAAAACAATAATAATAACTAAAGAAGCTAATGATATATATTTAATAACTAACAAAGCTAATAAAAGCTATTTGACATTATTTTTATCGACATCATACTTCATATTGAAAAATTTACTGATATTATCCACAACTATTTCACATATCACTTGCTGGTATCTACAGTTTACAAAATACATTTATCTTTAATTTGCTTATTCGATTCCAACCAAAACATATATCTAACTTAGTTTATTTATGAAAATCTGCCCAATGCCAGCCTAGCTGCTGTGATTTTAACGATTGTTGTCGGAAAAACTGTTACATAAATAACATTTTCAAAATGGAAACCATTATTTCAAGAAAGAACTGCCTTAAGCCCTGAACGAAAAGGGAAATCTTCTTATATGTCTAAAAATGTTTTCAATTTCCTTTCGTGCAGATATTTTCTCATGGGTACACTTTTAAATTCACCCCGGACATGAATTATGCACCCCTGACGTTGATACGAGAGTTGACTGGGATGTAAATTGAATTGATATGGCGGGGTACGTATTACTGTCGGCTTTCAGCGCTCTGATCTTTCAGCGAGAAGGTGAAATGCCGAAATAAGTGCCGAAATACATTCTGAAATAATGCCAAAATCAATGAGATATTTGAACTAGAACCATTAACAGGAACTTCTGCGCGGCCTGTTGCATACGAAACACAATTTTGGATTTAAGGTCAAAATATCCACCCATATTAATAATAATAATAATAACTGCATAATGAGATATTTTTTTTAATTAAAGGCATATTAAATATATAGTACGGACTAGAAGTATTTGTAATTTCTTCAAAAGATTGGTATTCAGTTTGTGGCGTTATTATTAATAAATGATTCAAAAATTATTTTGTATTCACCGCATTATTAATATACACATATTTTAAATTTCTATTACAAATTTGTTATTCCATGTTTTATAATAAATTTTTTTAACATTTTTGATTAATTACTTACATACTTTAATCATTTTTGTGTTTATGTTTATAATTTATCTATTCGTACATTATTATGTTCTATGTTTACCATTTGTCTATACTTGACAGTATTCTTTTTCAGTATTCTATATGTTCCTGATGACGAAAACATCGCAAAACATGTAGGTTTGTGTATATACTGTATATGAATAAATTGGTGATTACACAATATTTTTTAATTCATTTATGAATAAATTTTAAAATCATTAAATAACAATTGAGTTCTACAAATTAAACTTAAACAAAATAATAAATGAATCGTATCGATTATGCTTATGTATGGTATATAGTTTATATTAAAAAAAAAAATATATATATATATATATCAGAAAAAGTTCAGCATTTCGAAGTAAAGAGTTATTGAAATGTGGTTTATTCATAATATTTTTAAAAAATTCTTCCCTTTTCGAAAAAAAAGATTTATGGACGTTAACCGTATTTCATGAACGTGCTGTGTGCACTACAGCACTATGATATTTGTGTTTAATATCCACGGGTGCTGGTATAGTATAACAGCACTCGAGTCTCACGTTATTCCGCGCCTGACAGCACATTTAAGTGCTGAATTGATTTATTTATTGAATGCACTGCGTTATTTATGGTGAAATAGTTCAAAAGGAAGAAGTTCACTATTTCTAAGCGACGGTATATTGACATGGATGTAATATAAGTTTTATGTGCTACAAAAGAGTTCGTACTGCCTGGATTTAATGGTTCTAAAGCATCTCTATTATTGGCAAATGGAGGATGGGTGATGACAAAAGATTTCCAGGAACGAGAAAACTTGACTATTCAGGTCTTGTTAATTATCATGAGTTGCGTGCACAGAGTTTTAAATCAGGGTAGGTAGTAGAAAAATCATGAATTGATTGTTATTAAAAAAACTCACTAAGCCACTGGCTTTATCCGATGTTGGTTGGAATTGCCTGCCACATCAAAAATTCAAATAACCGCTTCCTGTATGCATAATTACAAGCTCATTACTAGATATATAAAATTTCCGTATTTTCTTCGACCGCCCAATCGCATGAGAGAAAGACAATTTAATAAAATTAATCATTATTTCGTCAAAAAACAGATGGCACTGATTGTTTTCTCAACAAACAAACAATGGCTTCCCTCTTATGCGCGTTGCGCATACATGTTCTATAGAAAATGTGTAGAAAATATTCATCATTTGAATATAGCATGAGCGTCAGTTTGCATACTTAGTTCCTGCTTTTGACACGTCTTATTTTTGCTCGGTGGGGTTCGCACGGCTTTCCGATTCGTAGATGGAACTTCGAGTATATTCGATATTTTTTCTTCTTTTTTAAAAATTTATTTATACAATCTTAAATAAAAGGGTTATGGTTCTCTGCCTGTCTCACTAAGAGAACCCGTGTTAAAAACAGGCAAAGTTTACAGTTTACAAATTTAACAAAGTTTACAAAGTTTACAAAGTTTACAAAGTTTACAAAGTTTACAAAGTTTACAAAGTTTACAAAGTTTACAAAGTTTACAAAGTTTACAAAGTTTACAAACTTTACAAAGTTTACAAAGTTTACAAAGTTTACAAAGTTTACAAAGTTTACAAAGTTTACAAAGTTTACAAATTTTACAAAGTTTACAAAGCTTACAAAGCTTATAAAGTTTAAAAAGTTTACAAAGTTTACAAAGTTTACAAAGTTTACAAAGTTTACAAAGTTTACAAAGCTTACAAAGTTAACAAAGTTTAGATGTAGATTAATTTCTGATTTAGATAGAGGTGATAGGGATGTATATTGATTTCTGATCGAGGTATACCAGTGGTGTTAGTTGAAGTTTGCCGGTTTTTTCAATAAAGAAGACGCTTAATTCTCAAGGGAATCTCAAAATTTTTTTATTCAAAGTATCGACCATCGGATTCAATACATTTTGCCCATATTTGAGGCAAATCATGGATACCATTCCAAAAAAAAAATTTCTCTTTCTAGGCAAACCATTCGATGAGCCATTTTTCGACTTTTTCAAAATTGGCGAAGTGCTGCTCTGCGAGTGACTGTCCCATCGAAGCGAAAAGGTGATAGTCGGACGGAGCAAGGTCTGTCTTCAATGCTTTGAGAGTGTTCTTCACTACTTTAGCTGTATGAGGAGGTTTGGCGGTTTTTTCGATTTGTCTCTCGTTCATTTGGTATGGTACCCATTTTCCATACTTTTGGATCTTTCCCATGGCTTTTAAACGTTGGCAAATTGCTCCTCGGGTCACATTAAGTGTTTGGGCGAATTGTTGTTACGATTGGGTTGGGTCTTCATCCAATAACGCCTGAAATTCCTCGTCTTCGAACTTTTTCGTTGCACCAGGATGTTCATTGTTTCTTAAATCGAAATCTTTTAAATTGACGAAACCATGTCTCACATGGTCTAATCACTGGAGAATGTTCACCATAAGTTTCTACCAGCAACCGATGAACTTTAACTGCTTTTTTCTTTTGATGAAATAAGAAAAGCAACGAATGCCGCAAATGCGATTTACTTGGAACGAAACTCGACATATTCACTGAGGTAACCAACTATGACAGTATTATTTTGGCAGAATGTAACTTTCTGATTTCTGATTTAGATAGAGATGATAGGGATGTATATTGATTTCTGATTTAGATAGAGATGATAGGGATGTATATTGATTTCTGATTTAGATAGAGATGATGGGGATGTATATTGATTTCTGATCGAAGTATAAATTGAATTCTTAATGTAGATTGATTTCTGATTTAGATACAGATAATAGGGTTGTATATTGATTTCTGATTTAGATAGAGATGATAGAGATGTACTTGTATATTGATTTCTGATCGAGATATACATTGATTTCTTGATGTATATTGATTTCTTATGTAGATAAAGATGATAGGGATGTATATTGATTTCTGATCGAGATATAGATTGATTTCTGTAAAATGTTCATTAATTTTTTGCAATACCTTTATACATTTTAATTTTATTTTTATATGAGAAGGGTAGAGCAGGCAGTGCTTATGTGCCTATATGGAATCCACGCCTCTGCTTATCATACTTAAAGTTAGTCTTGATTCTCAATGGTGCCAGGGCATTGCTGCGAGCATCTTCCACTTTAGAAAAAGTTTGCGAATATGTGAATTATTTTAATTCACCCTGTAATAATATGAAATTAAAACCCGGGACCTCTAGTAAAACCGAATGAATTGGCCAAATACTTTATAAACCATTTATCGCTGGGAAACGGCGTTTCTACCTGAATAATTAAATTAAAAAATTGATATTGGTGAATAGCCATTTTTTTTGTGAAAATCATCGTTTGCTACTACAGTAGTAGATTCATGCATTGGGTTATCAGGTAGCATCAGTAGAGGGCGCGAACACAGCATCATAAATAATATTAAAAAAAACAGTGCGTTGTAAAGTGGAGCTTTCCAAATAAAACCACGCTGTAATGTACCTACATGTAAATAATGATCTTCTTAGAATAATACATTACAAGAAGATGGACAAACTAACTCATTGTACATGCACAGGTAGATGTTGAACGAAGTTTATAAAAAAACAACCGATGTGTAGCCGGCGTTGCTCGGGATTTTTAATTTATTTTTATTTTATTCCAAACATTTGTTTTTTTCAAAACATATCTAAATAATAAAGTTATTAAGTAGGTACCTACTTGTGTTTTCCATTTTGAAAATATTCAACCCAAACACACCTTCTTCTTTTAAATATGTAATCTGTGAGTAACCATAGTAGTATATTTATTGGCTGACCTCAATATAACATGACGGGTTTAATGTTTTTCATACTAATTAAAAACGTAGCAACAGTTTTACATGTTGGATTTCATTCAAACTTCCCTCTAAACCTTCCTGTCACTAATAAGAATAAGTTGTACTAACTCAGCGAAATAGGTCAAATAATTTTCGAGAAAATCGAGGACCGACAGACAAACATTCATTTTTGTATTAGAAGATATATTTTGTTCTTCGAATAAAATTCGTGGGGGGCGTAATTCATTCATGATGAACAACTTTTAGGTACGATACTTCTTCATGTTGTCATATCACTATAGAAAGAAACATGTATTTGAAAGTAACCACTTGTCTACATTTGAACACTTAGTTTACCTGAAGAACAACGGAATACTTACCCGGAGTAAAGTTGGGGTTTACTAAGAAAGCGGTGCTGTTAACTAGCGGTCGTAATGTAGCGGTGGATGACATCACTAAAACGTTGTCAATACAAACCAGATGGCGTAGGTTTTCTGGAAAGTATTGATGCGATGATGTTGTAGGCGGAACGTCAAATCGCGGTGCCACCATTTTCATGACACCCGTCATAGCAGTGACATGATTGTGAAACATTTTTTCTCTTGTAGCGGTGAACATTTATATATAAATTAGTTCTCATGTCATTTGGACCAGCAAAAATATAATGAAATTTAGATTTATGTTTTAAAAAATAATGAAGCTTACTCTATGACGTAAAGAAAAAAATTCGGTTAGAACAAAGTTTATGGTGTAATATCGAAAATAATCATGTTTCTGTAAAATATAAATATGTATGGACTATATCATTTTTTTATATTTTAGTACGTAATATGCTATGTAAATTTGTTTTTATTAATTTCAATATAATTTTTATATTTTAAGGTAAAAGTATAAAAAATAGATGCATATATTATAGTATTCTTTTTCAGAATCCTCCTCACTAGGAGATCCTGTGCTGATGCGAACTAGGTTGTGAATAAAGGGGTTTCAGCGACTTATATATTGCAACTTCAAGGTTTGGGAAGGGTATTTCCAGTAATTTCTATGATGTCGTTTTGAGAATAATAGGCAGTTCTTCTTCTGTCAATTCCTTAAGTCAAGTCTTGCTGGACTTAATAATAATAATAAGAGTTAATTTCTATAGCGCAGTTTTGTGAAGGTTCACCTCAAGTGCGCTTAAAAGTGCGCGACTTAATGCAATTATTGATTATATTACTTTGTTTGATACTAATTGGGAGATTGTTGTATTACTTTGTTTGATACTAATTGGGAGATTGTTGTATTACTTTGTTTGATACTAATTGGAAGATTGTTGTATTACTTTGTTTGATACTAATTGGTAGATTGTTGTATTACTTTGTTTGATACTAATTGGGAGATTGTTGTATTACTTTGTTTGATACTAATTGGAAGATTGTTGTATTACTTTGTTTGATACTAATTGGGAGATTGTTGTATTACTTTGTTTGATACTAATTGGGAGATTGTTGTATTACTTTGTTTGATACTAATTAGGAGATTGTTGTATTACTTTGTTTGATACTAATTGGGAGATTGTTGTATTACTTTGTTTGATACTAATTGGGAGATTGTTGTATTACTTTACCGCTAAAAATTCAGAGTTTTTTTTTTCTAAAGGTAGTATTACACATAGGTACATTTAGCTCGTCTAGTTGCTTTGCTCTGATATTATGATCATGAAGTCATAGCCAGTTTCTCCTTTTTAAGATGATGAACTAGAACACTTTTGGCATAGATTTTTTGAATACATGGAACATTGAAATGCTTAAAAATTTCCATTGTTGACGTCCTTATGGGGACTTTTAATATGGTCTTTATGATCCATTTCTGAGTAGTATTAAGGGGTTTTATATAATTTGATGCAGCTGAGCCCCATCCCAAAATTCCATCAACCAAATGAGATTGGCATAAAGCACAATACACTCTATTTAAATCTTTGGTTAACAAGACATTAAGGAATTTTTTGAAGAAGTAAACGAGTTTCATTAGCTTTTTTGGTATTCCATTATTGTGTAAATCCCAGCGGAGTTTATCATCATTTTAAATCCCCTGATATTTAATATTTAATCATAATAACGTATTATACAATAGATACTTGGGTAAATTGTTACTCATTTAGACTCGTTCTTATACACATATATTGTATATACTGGAAGAGAAAGTAAATTTTATCGAACAAATTAATGAGGTTATCAATAAAAAATCGTATTTCAAAACCTTTTGGCAACATAAAGTCTCTGTACTCGATATCGTATGTTGAACGAATCGAAAGCATTCCACTTAAATCTTTAAGCTAAATTTAAATATCTAATTTAATTTACAGTTTTCAAATAATACCGTATCTTTAAAATTTCACAACTTCATCACGCTTTAAACGCGACGCAAAACTTGTTATTTCAAATTATGAACAATAGCCTGGACTCGCCAGAGCTTATTAATTCTTCAATAACCCGCATTTTTGAGCAATATAAAACACAATTTCACAATATCGACGTTCTTCACAATAGCATTTCAAAATATCGAACCGAAGCAATACGTACGACCACTAATTGATGCACGAGTATAAAATATATCGATAGCGTCTCCCGTCCCGATCCTATCTTCCTCTTCCTCCCCCCCACCCCTTCCTTTTTATTATTTTGTTTTTTCTAATAAAACATCTGTACTTAACCACTGTTATCATAAGAAATATTTTTGTTGGCTTACCGTTTGTTAAACTTAATGTTATATAAATTTGTATTAAAAGCTGTTTGATAAAATAAATATATAAATTATAAAATTTATAAATACGATTTTTCAAGAATCTCACTCTCCACCAAATGATAGTTTTCGTCTTATACTAATAAAAATTAGTCTAGATTGACCATTCTCCACCGTAAAACGTTTCCAACTTGACACCTCTGGTCACCGATAAGACGGCCACCTTGTAACGTGCACCGCACCACGACATATCACGGCCGCTAGATCTGATAACAGCACCGCTTTCTTAGGAAACCGTAGCTTAAGTGTTGGTTGTCAAATGTGCGCATGGCCACTGCTATATTAATATACATCTGTTAAAGAAATAATCAAGTTTTCACTGGAGTTCAAATTAGCCATTCGGGTTTCTGAACTTTGTTTACATGTCAGTTATAATTACCTGTCATATTGATAATTTCATCGCGAAATGTGTTTGCGTGTCATTCAATCTCACATAAATTCACTGCTTTTAAACGTATCCCAAAATTAAATACTGTTTTCAAAAGCAGATGAAAGACTCTTTAACAAGTTAATATTAAAAAAGTCACTTATCCCCTTAAAAGTATTTAAATATTGATTAAAAAATGTATACTAATTTTTTTAATCTCGCTTACCCTTCATTTTTTTCATGTAATTCTTAATAATATCACTTTATATGAACCCAAACAACATATGTCATTAAACAAACGAATTATAAAGGTAATCGTAACTTCAATTTTTTTTTCATGTAAAAATAATTAAAAATAAATCGACAATTTCAACTACACTCATAATGCGGGCATTTCTTCGTGTCGTTTGTTTAAAAAATTTAGAAAGCGATATGACCAGTATTTTTAAACTCAATTAAAGTACGAACTATTAAAAGTAACTTATCTAATTCAAAACACTTGGTTTTTGGGACAATTAAGAAACAAACGATATAATTCCTTTTTTTTTTAATAAACCTAACCTCTATTGGGTCTGACATTTCCCAAACAATTTACGCGTTGACGAATGACGCGCTACACGAACACGTTTACAAATCATTTATTTTGTACGGAATTGTTACAACTTTTCACTAAATATTACATTGAGAATGTGTGCTTTTATTAATTATCACTATAGAACGTTCTAATTACACAAATGCATAGTTGAAAACGTCATTCGAAATGCACAATATCCTTCCAAAAGCATAAGGATTTTATGAATCATGAAAGTTTCACAATAATAAATTACACGAATGATGAAAAGATATAAAAAATAAGGAATTAACATATTATTTTTCAATAATAACATAGTTAACTAGACATTTTGAATAAATTGAAACACAAAATGTAATAGCTTTTAGACATCTCGGTAAACCGCGCATGTAAAAACAAGCGATTGCGATTGACTGCCTTTGTGTATTTATTATAATTATTCGGAAGAGTTTGTAGTTAACTAATCTAAAGAGAAAGCGTGATTTTTTCTCTTTCTAATTCATCTTAAATAATATACTCGTATCTAACCGTAATAAAAAAGGAGATAGAGTGACTTTTTATGAGTCCGCCGCAATAGGTGGCGTTAACGCCACTAAGAGACTACTGGTTTTGATATTTGGTAGCGTTTAGGCCACACAAATACCCAGGGGGTTAAATAGAAAAGTAAATTATTTAAATACGCGAAATTCGCAAATGATAAGGTAGTATGTGGAAGAACTTCCGGAAGAACCCCCTTATATAACTTTCTCATAAATTATAATAATTAAAACATTCAATAATTTATTTTACTTATTTTTATTTTTATCTATAATTTCAGCAATAGACAAAATGCTCTCTGTTCAGTCCGAAGTGCAGCTGGTTTTCAGCAGGGCCTCTAGAAATCTGATGAAATTAAAGTTTAATACGTTGCATAACATCTCCAGACTTAAATGATTTCATAATTTATTAAAGATGTTATGCGGCTGACTGTCCAGTCTGCAACCATTTGCTGCAAAACTTCTTGAAGCACTGCAGCGATGTCGACCTTCGAATAAATAGTAGTATTTAATTTTAAACTTTTTTTGATGAATACCTGTAACTACCCTCAAATACAGCGGTACGATCTCTATAGAGAACAAGTAAATATTCTTTTTTGCGTGTATTATTTACATAAGAGTCACAGAACTGTAGTTTATCAAACAGATAAGTAGCAACCTTTGAATTCATCAAATTGTACATTTAAGACATTTGATGTAACTTCCTTCTTTTCGATATACTCAGATTCCTATGCCGATAAAGGTACGGCGAGATATGCTCGTATCTCGGGATATTATAGCAATATCGAAAATATGTATTTTGGATTCGTTGAAATTGTTTTATTTTTATTTTTGTGAATTTATAATGAACCAATCTGAAAATATCAACGGCGGTTGATTTGGTGCTATCAACACATCACACAATTTCTTCTTATTATTATATTAACATGTCGAACTCTTATATAAACAGAACAGTAAAATTTATTTATGTAATTTAATTCATTTGTGTAATTTAATTCATTTTAAAAAAAAAAATCTTTTTTTTTTTAATAATTATTTCTATTTGACCTGTGAACTTGTGATAAATAATATTTCAGAAATTACGAAAAAACAATAAAAATAAAAGTAGTACTCAATACCTTATCTACTTCAATTTCGTGGAAGCTCTTCGACCCGCTCTTATTATTTATTTGAAAATATTCAAGGCGATAAATAAGAAAGCTCAGAAAAAGCTTTTGAAAAAGTAATAGAATATTTTCATCTTGTGAGATTAGGATTTCACGCTTCAGGTAGAGATTTGACAGTGTTTATTCTGTACGTTCTAAGAAAAATATTTCATTTAATGAAAAATTTTATTCTTTTATTACTGTAATGGCAGATTTATAACAACAAAAAAACATGTAATGTTGAGAACTGTGAGAGCGTTATCCAAGTATGTGATGTTTTTTAATGTTTTATTCTCAACGACTCGGAAGTTAACAAACTGTTAAAGCTTATAATACATGTAATAAATGTTTTATATTTTCATCGTTCTTCAATTAATAGCGTCATCCAAATTGAGCCGTCCAACGCACTGAGCCGCTCTCAACTAGTTCGCCTCAACACAAGATTCCGTACGGCCGTTCTTTCCAACCCTAACGAGCAACTGTTGAGCCGATATTTTGACTCAACATTGTTCAAATGCACAGATATCGAATTTTGTGAATTAAGTTCCGTTCAACAGAGGACTAGTCAAAGTAAACTAAAGTAAACAAAGTATACTAAAGGTAAATTGAGACCAACATCTGCCGTCACGTGCGCATTCTGTTATAAAAAGTGACAACAGAATGAACAAATATTAGTGAAAGGTCAAACATTATTATTGGTTCAAATCTATTTATCGCGATCCAAATATTGAAAGACAAAAGTTTATTTCCATTTTCGAATGACAAAACACGTTTTTGTAGATTTTAAATAAAATTGAAGAGAACCTAAACAATTTTACTTATTATAAGCAACGTCTTGTCTTGTTTTTCACGAAAAGGAAACGTCAAATGTCAAATGTACATCTATGAAAGTGGATAGGTACTATTTTATCGTCTACGAAAGCGGACGCGTACCTCAATATTTAATTTAAGATTAAAAATGTTTGGAAACAGGCAAACAGAGCAAATAATCAACAAACCCCTTAGCTTATCGTTACCTAAGATTGATCATTCGAGAAATTGGGAAAACGGTCGTTAGTAAGGAGGAATAGGAAAATATTTTGTTAAATATTATTATACTTATATCTTATACGATATCTTCCTAATAAAATCAAAATTATTTAAAAATAAAGAAGTTGTTTATACAAACCAAATGTTTTAGAACACGGAGCAATTTGATCCGGAGTCAAAGGAAGAACTCGACCATGGAGGTTACCCAAAGGATACCCGGTAGAACAACTTTATTTCGTATTTATGGAGGAATACGTCTAGTTGGTCTCCTCAAACAAAACTGGATGTATAAGCTACATATTCGAGGGAAAAGTTAACCTGCAACAGACCGAGTCAACCAAAGTTGCTAAAGATAAGAACGCCTGAAGACGCCATGGAGGTATGAAATGATGATGAATACACTTGTAGGTAAATCCACTAACCCAAATTTCAGCACGAAATACAAAATTCCTTAAAAATTCCCACAAATTCCGATCCCCTGTCACAGTTTAAGATGATACATCTCCCTGTATAATAAAACACAGCCTCCGTTGTTTCCCGTGAAGCCTTAAACCAAGATACTGAAAGTGATACGTATAAATTGCCCTGCCTACTTTCCCGTACAGCCGCATAGGCCGGGGGAATAAGTCGACTGGCGAGAAAATATTACTCGACAGGAATGAAATACGCATTGAATAATACAGCTAAACAAGCACTAGAAATCTGTGGAAATCCTTGTTTGTTTTTGTGGAAGTTACTATGTTTTCCCGATTCTCACGCTGTTACATAAAAACAGTGGGAGAATTTTACAGCCATGCTTAAAATGATTATTTAAAAGGTGATCCAAATCCCCAAAGGGATGATAAGGTGGGTGGGTAAAAAACATTATTGATCTTACTATCTTTTTCAGGATTAATATGGGTCATAGTTAGCGACGAATACGGGTACTTCGACAATTTTAATTGGTGAATGAACTAATCTTCATGAATTGAGCTTCAAGATGATTTGCGACGATTATCAATTTGGGAGGTGGGCGTGGGTACCACCATCCCAGGAACCATTCTTTGGATAACCAACACCTCTGCCATATTTTATCCCAAGTGATGCGTTACGTTTACTGACTTATCAGAGGTGCCCGGGATCATGGGGTGAGGTTTATCCAGGTCTTGATGGTGGATGCGTCTACTCACTCTGGTAGAGGCCGTCCGATTGGGGAAAACCCCTTAACCTCTCTATTCGGACTCTACCGACTGCAGTGGGAGGGATTAATTAATACGTCCGTCACTGCTAGACATAGTGACCCCCCAGATTCCTACCCACCCTTCAAACTTTTTTCTTTATCAGAACATCCTCTCCTTTATTTTCTTTAAAAGATATAATACATCCTATTACCAGGATAAAGAAAAGCATGAAACTGTTTTCTGTCCATTAATCAACTATAGAGTTTGGTAATTGTTATTGTAAAATAACAATTAATAATAAATACTTTATGCACACTATTGTTCAATATATAAATATCAATATGTTTCGAAAGCAAAACATCCCTCATCAGGATATGCAGTAAACTGAAAAATGATGACAAATATGGACAAATAATTAACATGAACAAAAATTAAGAATTATTGATGAAATTAGGTAAGTAATTAATAAAAAATGTAATAGTAATTGAAAAAAATAAATTATTATGAAATATTAAATAATAAATTTGTTTTGTGAAACCACTAAATAATTGTACATGTTTTGAAGAAATTGTTATGGAGTTTAATTGTTAGAATACCATTTAATTTTTTATTTATTTATGGTTTGAAGTAAATCAAATTTAATAATGTTATTATTCATCTCTACTTGGCATTCCCACAGAAAATGGTCTTGAATGCTGAAACAGCTGTAACAATAATATAAAAACTAAAATAATTGCAGAACGTAATAATATCATTTTGAAATTTTATTTACTGCATTTTTTTAAAAATATATATGGTATATATGTATTTCATTTGTTTCCTAAATTAATTTTTCTATGCGGATAAGGAAAAAAAGAATTAAATCACAATCTCCGAATTTGCCGCTTAGTTATGTGCCTAACAACACGTGTAATGTTTAGTAAAATGTCTGTGGAATTTGACGAAACTGCTTATATCAGAAGGTATTATTAAAAAACGACCGAGAGTCGTATATTATTCTTCCTCAAAAATTGTTTTTTAGTTCAAGAATTGCAAATAAAATTCATTTATGCACTAAATACTTAGTTCGATATTACATTTTAGATGTGTGATTTGAATTCGCTATAGTATTTTGTATTTAATAGGTTTCATGAATGTATTTACAGCTTCTTTTTTTTTTAAAAGAAAGATAAATATTCCCTGGTTACGAATAACCTGACAATATTTGAAAATCTCCTATTACCATCGCAGTAAGCGGAAGATATTGCTTGTGTCGTGATGGAGGACTTAGCCAGCCGAGGAATTGAACTCACGACGCCTGGGTGAGACCCAGACGCGATGCCAATTCAGCCACTCACCGGTCAATAGCTAATAGTCACAAGCTAATAATGAACTATGTGTCATTGAAATATCTATTAAATCTTGATAAAGATAAAGAGAAAGAAAAAAGGCTGTTGAAATCTCGGACATAGCCGAGTAGTAAAACTAGATATAAATTTAAAGAATTAATAAAGAAACGCAATTAGAATGACTTCATTTTAGAGGTTCCACTTTTCTGCCTTGCCCTGCAAGCCTTTTAGCAATTTTTACGTTTGAAAATAAAATACAACTCCGAAGTGACAAGCGTTATAACGAGATCAACTATTTTTTAGTACCCATTTTATACATTCCAAAAGACTGGCAAAGGTCAAACCTCACCTACTATCTTCTCGGAAGGTTTTTTATTAACAAAGGGCGATTGGCCTGCGATAAAATTTAAGCCGCTTGAACCCTTATTCCTTCCCTCGGATCCTGCGAATGTCACAACTAGATATGTCGGATGATCATTTGTTACCGGCACCCTCTAACACCCCCGCTCTCACCACAAGGCGGAGAAACGAGGGGCGGAGGTAGTTTCGCAGGTTTAATCCAGAAAAAGAAAGCGAGAAGGTGCTGAATCTTAAACAGCCAGAGGATGACGAGGTGATAAGGGTGAAGTTTTTTGAAAGAATAAGAAAAATGTGGCCTGGTTGTTTATTTTTATGTTATGCAAGATATTTTTATAATGCTGTCAAATACGTGACCTGTTTATATATGAACTTGGCACTTATAAAACGTTTATTGTAACCAAATCAAAAGCATTTGATACCAGTGTTTCTTAATCCACTCAAAAATTCATACCAATTCAAATATTATTTTCATCGACATTTGATATGAAAGGAAAATAAGAGATACATGAAATTATTTGGACCCACAGAGCAGATAATTACTAGAGATGCTTTTACACGCAAGCGAAAGAAACCAAAATTGGTGGGCCAAGAGGCGAACTTAGGTGGGTTAGTGTCATTTAGTTTACGAATAAATGCAGGCAACTCGTATTGGGCTGCAAAGTGTTAGTATTTACTCTTCGAAAAGCTAATCTGCTAATGATCAGCTCGTCCTTTTTACAATTGTTCCGTAGCTGTAGTAATATATTCTAAAACGCCAATAAGGAAAGCAGTCAATGAAAAATGAATATGTTGTTGGAGTATTTAGTATGACCATTTTTACATATGTTTTAAATTTGCTTACAGCTGTCAAAATCACATGAAATAATCGTGGACGGCAGTAATTTCGCCGATCACTAAAACTATTCCTATATTATATAATTGAATAAGTAAAATACAGTAAAAAAATGCTTATCTGTGTAATGCAATGCGACAGTTTTAATTATTCTCTTTACCGCTTCTATTTGTACAACGTGCGCAGGAATGCACAGGAAATCATAATTATTGTTTTAATCCTTAATATCTTCGAATGATCGCTCGCCACCAGTCAATACACGAATGATGACGTCATCTTTTAAAGAAATGCGTGAACCCGACTTGTGCAAAATTAAGATAATCGCGTGGTTGCCTCCAGCCGTCGAAATGGTGGGAGAATTTGAGTATTATGCCATATCTATTCATTCGGACGTCAGTGGGCTATAACTAACATACTCTTACTTTATTATTTTTTTACTTCTCTTTTCAATATTTTTTCTCTATACAGCTTCACTATATGGGTGTTTCTCTGTAAACTTGGCAAGTCGTTTTAAGAAAGTTGTCTAGGCCACTTTTTTTTCTTATTTATTGATTAAATCTTATTAAGAGAATAGATATCTACCTTGTCAATAATAAACGCAGATGAACCAAAAGTATTTCTATTCCTTTTGGAAATATTGAGCATTTTCTGAAAAATCAATAAAGGAGACTGTTACCTATGCCAGGTCACTGATTATTTAAATGAAAAACACCATATTAGTATCAAAATTACGTTTTTTTTTTTATTTTAAAAAACTTTGAAGTTAGGACTTAAGTAATTGAATAATAAAGTAACAAATAAATCGAAAGTTTTCTTATAATATTCTACTTATATTCAAATTCTAACTAAGAAATATTAATGTAATATTACTATCAAATTAAATAACTTATATGGAAGGAATATTTAAGTACTTTGAGTTGTGCATTATAGAATCAGTATCATTTTAATTAAATAAAAGTAATTACCACAAATACGTAAAAAACGGTAGTATCAAAAGAGTACACTTAAAATTACAACTTTTAATTTTTCAAACACATTTACAAGGGAATCAAATTTGTTAAATAAATTTAATGTAAAATAAAATAAAATAAATCTATTATCTTTTAAAAGAATCTTTGGATTAGGGAGTTTCTTTATCACCTGGTCCATTAAAATATCTGCTACATCGTCTTGATCGAATCTAAATGTTTGGCCTTTATTAACAATGTATATTAGAAATGTGACACAGATTTAGCCATCTTCTTCATCGACCTTGTCAATTACGCTCACATATCTATATTCCACATTTTTTGGCAAGGAATTTAAATATGATTTAATCACCATTGTTAAATGCTTTTACGCTGGTTGAACCAGGTCCAGCTTCATTCTCAGATTCTGAATCAGTGAACATATTTTCATAGCAAGTTTCGTCTTGTCCTCAGAAATTATTTTTCCGATGTTAAATTGTAGGCAACAATCATTGTCACAGAAGCAACTTAGATGTTTCATGGCTATCTCAATGGAACTTGATTTCACCTAAAGGATTATAGAAGTTTCCAGTGACGTGATGCACTTTGAGCGTGCCAGCAAAAGTTTAACCTTGGTTACCTCTCGTTCGATTTGAGCACTCATTTGTTTCATCTCATCATCTTGAACAATGTTCAAAGTAATGGCAGGACATCTCTGTTCAATGGCTTCCATAAGCTTCTCTAGGTAATCGATATCGACTCCAATAGCAACCACGGCATCTGCAGTCCTCTTGCAAGTAGCTCCAACGCCGTCCGATGCGCCTTTAGCGTGGCCACTCTCTGTACAGTTCCAGGTAAATTTGTGTACACGTGGAAGTCGTTTTGGTAATTTCGTCGCCATAATATAAATCATGGTTTTGTTCCTATATTGGGTGACCGGTCCATCGTTCAGAAAATGCCGGTTTTTGATCTGAGGTGGCAAATCATTGAAAATTGTTTGCAGATGAGCCCAAATGGCAGCTGGAGAGTGAGAAACATTCGTAGAGACTTTGTAGTAAGATTTCACGGTATCTTTCAAATACAGTACGACCGTCTGTAGACTAATCTGTGTACGCGATCCGTCAAAATGGAAAGCCAGAATTTCTTGCCCATATTTAGTAGAAAAATTTTCAGAGAAGTCCATACGAATAAGAGCATCTTCTTCTGTCAGCGTCCTTTTCAGTTTCCTTATTGCACTAAACTGGTGTACAATATTTCTCTAATGACGAAAAAATATCTCTAGACCTTCATGCCGTTCTATAATGAGATTACAAGGCTTTACATTAAATGACATTTTAATATTATTTCTAATTTTTAAACTGGTGGAATTCCATATTAAAATAATTTTTTTTTTTATTAAAAAACCTTTGTAATTTTTTTCCACTTATTTGTTTTCGACCGGACCGGTTTCAACCTATCACGGGCATCGTCAAACTGGCACAATGAATACTAAATCTATGGTATATATAGCATCGATATCGGGAGTGAGTTCTCCTGTTTTCTAATACTGTTTTTATTTATGACTTGAAATTTGTTTTATTGCTGGCGGTACTATTTATTATTATGTTTAAAAAAAAAACTTTTGTGCAAACTTCAGGTTGTTTGTGTTTCGTTACACGCATTAACCCAATAGTTTAAGTTGCAGACAATTTAAATTCATTTAAAAATAAATAAAAACAGTTTTATGAATATTTCCCGTTGAAACTCACATTTCTAAAAAAGAAAAACACTTTTAGATTCATAATAATATGAAACTAAATATTTACATATACGGAAATACAAAATAGTGCATTCATTTTTTTTACTTTATTTAAATAAAACCAGTAAATATTAAAAGGGAATGGACGCCATCTGTAATATTGTTAATATGTATTTATTTATTTTATTTATTTCAAACACACTTTATTTAACAATAAAATATAAGAAAGATTTGACTGCCCAACTACGAACAAATCCCGTTTTAGGACAGTCAAATTGACAAGTTCAGTTCAAGTTAAGTGTTATTATTCAAAAATAGAATGGAAAAAGTTAGTATTGACATAGTATGGTAAAAGATTATAATGATATGAAATTTGTCGGAAGTGCTAACTGCTTAAAATGCATTAAAAAAATACGTTGTAAGGTTCTTAGTTTGGGTATATTCTTTATTAAAAAACCCAAAATAAGTACCAAGTTTGCACTTTATATGCAACTAGTGTTTAATGTCAAATTATAAAAAATAAACATGGTAGCCTCCACTTTCTCTCAATATTTACATCTTTCTATTTATGTAAGTGAAAAATAAAGTACTTTATTTATATTATTTTCGCGTAGGTAAATGTTTTTTTTTTAAATTTATATCTATGAATTTTTGAACCAACTGATAATATTAACCAACGGTTTACTTAAAAAAAGTTCAGCTAGGTATTTATTATTCCGCATGACAGCTGTTTTACCTTCCGAGATCAATTATAATGCTTGGCTTCATTCTTCGAAATTCCAGGGGATTTAGGAATAATTCAACCCTGAAAACTTTGTATTTTTGTTGTAAGATCTTTTAATTTGAAAATAACTCTTCGATCTGATCCGCCCATTTTAAAATACATTCAAATTCAATCGAAAAAATTCAACATAATTTCCCAAGACACATTAATTATGAAGTCTGTATTCCCATTGAAAGCATTTACTATAATTACTTGATGAAAGAAGTAATTTTACTAAATCTCTAAGATCGAAGAATTATTTCCGACTTGATATTTATGTTCAAAATTGTAAAAAGTAGTATAGGCAACCCTGATTTAATTAACCTCATTGAATTTCATATACCGATGAAAGCAAATCGTTTCAAAATCCTGTTTAAATGTAATAACACCAGGATTGGGCATTACAAACACTCGCTTGTACCTAGATTATAAGATTTTGTTTTTTTTTTGTTTTTTTATTTTAATTTAATTTTACAAAAGAAAAAAATACAATGCAAAAAGTCCCGATAAACTACTTTTTTATGGTTTGTCTAACAGCTTGTTATTTTGAATTTAAAATTTACAGACAAGGTTACAAAATATGTAAAATAAAAACATTAAAAAAAAACAATATATAAAATAAAAATATTTAAAAAAACAGATGTAACAAACTTAAAATCTAAATATTCCACAAGAATCTTACTCTAAAACATTTCTACAAAAATATATAAAGAAATAATATTAAAATAAGAACTTAAAAGAAAGAAATAAATCATAAACAAAATAATATTCAAAATTTGTTGAAACGATTGGTAACTTTGTGGCGTCATTATTAATTAAATAATTTAAAATGTTCACCCCTGACGAAGGTTCAGGTTGAATCGAAACCGGTTGGATGAAAAAATAATAAAGTGGAATTAAAACAAAGTTATTTTATTTTTTATAATTAAAAATGTGCTTTGTTTACAGCACTTTTATGAAAATAAATAAATATCTCGACATGTTTCGACAGCAATGCTGTCATCCTCGGGAACATATGAATATTAAAAATAATTTCAAGCATAGACAAATGATAAAAATTAGAACAATAATTAAAGAATATACAAATTATAAACATTAATTAAAGTAGGTAAGTAATTAATCAAAATAGTTGTTATTATTTAAATACCTAAGGTGTTTTTTACCCAGAAATTAATAATAGCATTTTATGAGTTTCATTAGAAGTACCTATAATATAAATAGATTGTTTGTAAGTGGCTTCACCACAGTTTTATAATGCCTTTGGAACAGCTGTTACGCCTAATAACAATTAGTAATCAGATTTTTTTTTAGTCATGAACCGGTATTTAAATTGAATAAAAAGAGTTATTATAAAATTTAAAAAAAAAAACTTAATGAAAAATGGAGTTCTACAAATGAAACTAGAACAAGATAAATAAATATTTAAAACCATTTCAGGAAACCAAATCATTTAGAATCGTCGTCATTATTCATCGTTATCATTAATGCATTTGTTATATCTCATGACCGAGTTTTAAATCCCTGAATTCTGAGAAAAATACGTTTACCGCTCGTCAATAAAAACAACCTTCGATGTGTGAACTACATAAAAGTATTTCAAGTAACTTTAATGTCGCGACACACTAACGCAAAACGTCAAAGGGCCTCGGAGGTATAAAAACATGTCCTCGTTCAAGTTGGCCTCCCCTTTTCCAAAGCCTTTCGCAAAGAAATAATTACTCCGCCATATCAAAGAAACAGTCCCGGTAATCCGAGGCCCCCACAGCACCATATTATTTCGTAATGTAAGACCTCGTTATCCTGTGTGACGTCACTATGACGTAATCAAATATCAAGCCGGGAGGCGGCCACTTGGCTCCGTCACGAGAGATTACGTCATTAGAACCTAAATGATTGGCGTAATCCATTCCTAGCGCTTGTTAATGGCGCACCTAGTTAAAGTATTTCGTTTTCATCTAAAAGTATGATAAAAATAGTTGGATTTTAATTAGGTACTTTATTCAAGCGAGTTTTTTTAATGCTGCGAATAACTTAATTGAGTTTGTCTACGCCATTTTTCAATTTTGTTTTCGGGTAGTACTTTTGTTTTTTTTTTTTTATAAATCCGAAGCCTTGACACATAAATTTTCCGTATTGGTGATAAATTTATTGTTAAGTATGTCACCTAACTTTACATTTAAAAAGTTTTCATTTATACATCAATCATTTATTGAGATCAATGGTCTGGTTCACAAGAAGCAATCAATAACCTTATGTGTGTGTGTTCTTTTTTTACATAAAGACCTAATTTTGGTTGAATATAGTATGTGTATGTATCACATAAATCTCTATATATAAAAATATATATTTATCTGTGTGTCCTCGATTTTCTCGAAAACTACTTAACCACTTTCCCTCAAAATAGTACCGGAAGGTTTAGTGAGTAGTTTGAATCATATCCAACATGTAAAACTGTTGCTACAACTTCTAAATTTAGTTTGAAAAAACATTGAATTCGCCATGTTCTGTTTGAGGTTTGCCCATAGATATACTACTCTGTTTAGCCACAGATACATATTCAAAAGAAGAAGGTTTGTTTAGGTAGAACATTTTCGAAATTGAAAACACAAGTAGGTACCTACATAAGAACTTATTTATTTAAATGTATTTTGAAAACATACATTTTTGGAATACAATAAAATTGTCAAATGAATGCTTTTTTTTGTTCTTTGTTTAGGGATAGTAGATCGCTGTCAAATCAATTATTGCAACGATTTTGAAATAATCTTAGCTATTTATTAATTGGGCATATTAATAATGTCGAAAAATTCACTGTCAAAAAAATGAAATTCCACAGCCTTGTCGCTTGACTTACTCGACGGTAACTTTTATGATTACATTTAGTTGTAATTTCGGGACGGTAAAATAGAAATCTGCAATACCGACAATTCACTAGCTACAAATATACTGACATCTTTAAACCCGTGTTCGAGTCCGAGCAGCGGTTGTCGCGCAACATTGTCCACATTTTTATTGTACGCGAGCGATATCGATTACATACCGACTCACGAGGGAGAGACCTTATATTCCAATGTAATTTAACTCACCATGCTTTATATAATTACCGAAAATTACTTAATTAAATATAAAAATAATAAAAATACGTTCAATTGCCAGTGCATATATATGTATTAAAAAACTGACAATGAGTGAAATAATAACATCCAATACCAGAGTGGTAGATACTTTTAGTATCGCCTGGTGAAAGACCACCATTCAGAATCGAAATGAAGCTCGAAATAGCTTTAGCCATGTTTTTTGACCAGATCCAAATATCCAAATATTTAACTATCTTTCTCTTTCTCTTTCCTATCTCCTTCTCCTTTCTACTGGTTTCAGCCTCACAACATAACCCAATTGGTGATGCCCTAGTTTCACTAGCTCTAGATAGGCGGGATCACCTGGGATTCTTGTGCTGTACTCGTATAAAAAAATTCATTGCAATATTTTTTGTTAGATTCTTTTGGTAAATCTATTTGGAGTGTTTCACCATTATTATTTGTGAATCTTATCAACTAGAAGCGTTTATACAAATATCAACTTATTCATAATGTTGAGATTGAAATTTAACCGTTTTCCCCTTATTTGTTCGAAGAGTTCATGTGTATTTTATTGAGTTGTTGGTTTTCGTTAACAATTTTCCAATTTCATACCAAATAGTAGCAAAATAAAATCAGAAACCGTTATTGGAAACGATAATCAAAAAAGCTAGTCTTGTCAAAATGTTATGTGTGCTGTGAAAGAGACAATTTCAATAAATACGTACGTAGAGCACGGCAACCTTACAGTTTTCCAAATTTAAAATCTGACACTAGAAATCGAAGTGTCTATTTTGCAGTCGAAAAATTCAAATTCGGGGACAAAGGTTACATTAAAAATTTTAGTATGTCAAAGAGATTTCAATCCAATCTTATTTTTTTGTAAATGACGCGCGCAAGTAGTAATATAATTTCAGGACATTTTTTCTTTTGATCCCCCATAGCTTATTTAGTTGCGGTTTTCTCCTCCTTGTTATTCAATGCCCTTAGTATCCAATGAAAAACCGTGTATGTAATGTCATATAATATTCTCTTGCTCTGTTGTTATTTATACCTACTTTGTATTTGATTATTTACACCCCTAGCTTCTAAATTGTTATATTATAATATTTAAAATGTTCATCTAAGTGAGTCTGCTACTCGTGAATATTTTAAATTGTGTTTTTAATTTACATGCATCTAATATACTCGAACATGTTATTTTCTAATTATATTAGGTTGGGTTATTTTGTCTAGATTTTTTTATTCTTTAGATTTTGGTACTTCACATTTGATTATTTATAATAATAATAATAATTGGATGATTTGTATAGCGCCGTTTTTGTGAAAAATCACCTCAAGAGCGCTTACTTTATTCTAAATTGATATATAGTATTCTAAATTGTGTATTTAAGCGAGTCTGCTGCTAATGAATATTTTATGTCATAGTTTTAATTTTAAAATTGTATATATATATATATATATTATAATAACAGATATACCATGTAGTATATATGTTATTTTTAAATTGTATTAGATTAGGTTAGTTAGTGTAAAGCGCACTTGGCCTCCGCTTATATAGTTAGCACACTTTCACAAGATTGCGCTATATAAATTAAATTCCCAACTCAACTATTCGGAGCAAGTCAGGAGCCAGTGAGACTATGGCATACTCAATTGTGTTTTGATTTGAGGCTGATGGGGGTGGAGAGTGGATATAAATGGGGAAAATTAATTTAGGGAAGTACCTGGCTATTTATAGTTTTTCTATATTTATGTACATATATTTTTTATATGATATTATCATATAAGAGTCCCACACGCCGCCAACCATCTGGAGCCAATGAAACAATGGCATCCACAATAGGGGTATGTTGTGAGGCTGAAGTTATTGAAAAGGGGAAAGAGATGGGGGAGAGGACGGTAGAAAAGTACCTGGCTATTCAGAACTGGTCACCAAATACGGATAAAGCCATTTTAAGCAACCGATTCTGAATGGTGGTTTATCACAAGGGTGGTTTGGGCGGTATTTACATAAAAAATAAATAAAGAAAACCTTTAAGATAAATAATAATGACGCACCTTTCAATATTACTATGCAAATGCCTTGCGTTGACCGGTCTGTATAATATAAGAATCATTTAATCGAGTAATCCTCACGCCACCCAGCCAAAAGCACCCTATTTTATATCAGCAGGACCCTCCCAACTCTCCACGTATAATAATCATTGAGAATAAGTGTGCCCCAAAACTAAAAATACTGTGATTTAGTGACCAGAGAAGTGGTGGAATTGAATCCCTTTTCAACCATTACTCGAACGCTCGTATCCCGTTTTATCTTTTCTTACCAACGTAATCAAATTATGATAATTCTGTATTTTCGAGGATTTTTCCAGCCGTACCTTCGTACAATATTTCATGAATCCAAAATATTACATCCTACAGTTGAAAATTTTGCAGATGGTCGTGCTATGTTTTTATTTTTCATCTAGCATAAATTCGGACATCGTATGACCTTTAATAACCTTAGGAAAAATAATTTTTATTTGTGTCCTCGTTACTAAAATATAACATAAAAATTTCATCATTTGTGTTTACATTTTATTTTCATACGAAGCCTTAACTTGGTGATGTGACATTATAATTTTAAAAATAAAACAATAATTTCATCATTTGTGTTTACATTTTATTTTCATACGAAGCCTTAACTTGGTGATGTGACATTATAATTTTAAAAATAAAACAATAATTTCATCATTTGTGTTTACATTATTTTCATATGAAGCCTTAACTTGGTGATGTGACATTATAATTTTAAAAATAAAACAATAATTTCATCATTTGTGTTTACATTTTATTTTCATACGAAGCCTTAACTTGGTGATGTGACATTATAATTTTAAAAATAAAACAATAATTTTGTTTACCTCAATTTTATTTGGTATATAATTTTGCCGACCGGGTTTCGCCACTACCGTAGCTTCTTCAGGGCAGTATTATAAACAATTATTACAACATTGTGTCGGATCGAGGACTTCCTGGTGCAAACTAGGTTAATGATACTATGTAAACACAAAGATGGGAGAGATTTTACGTTGCACTGGCGTCCCAGAATTGATTACCAATTTAAATATATTGCTCTGTGAACTCAGAGTAGAGCGCACTTGTAGTGGTATGAATAATTACTTCATCATAAAATACTCATATTGTCTACTAGATACTGTATGCCATTCAAAAATATTTCGCAAATACCTAAAATCGCTGAACAGGAGACACCTAGAAGTGAGATGTATACCAATTTGAAAGAAAACCGATTCGATTTACTTTATTATTTTATAGGACGCTATTGGATGTTATTGTTATACTTATTAAATATACATAAAAAACATGACACGTTACTTTATAAAACATAACCTAGTTATCATAATAAGAAATAAGCAAAGGCAAAAAAGCAACCTTTTACATTCATCCATTCCAAGCATTCTTAATACGCATTTTATTTAAAAAAATCATTTTGGTTGAACTTAATTACAATAAAAAAATGGCTATTTCAGATGAGAGAAATACCAAATAGTGCAATAAGGAACTCCAGTGAAAAACATAATAGCTATAAAAATATATATTCATATATGTCAGCAAACGACGGTTCTGAATATGTAACTTATATTATTTATATGTAGAATATATAAATCGTTATTTAAAAGCGAAATTAAAAATCTTCTCATAAAAACACCTCGTTATGTTTGTACCAGTGCATTTGGAACATATGACTTCAATTGTGTATTCTGTTTTTGGATTAGTATGAAAATTTTAATTTTTCGATTTTGTTTTGTATTTTAAATACGATTTTTTTTTTTGTTTTGGACAAATTTTAACATAATTTTGGTGACATTAAGCTCTATAATTATTCTTCAATATGAAAAAAAAACTATCAATATTGTAAGAAATTACAGTATTCATGAGTAAACCAATTATTAATACGGATATTAAAATAATGTTAATGTTCAATACTATTATTATTCTTTACTTAATGTTTTTAAAGAGGTACACAAGTTTCTTACTTATGTTAAGTTGTGGTTTACTATGAATAGAAAATAAAATTATGTACGATAAAACTCATCCTTGTTTTGACATTTGACATTCTAACCTCAAAATCGACCGACCAAAGATTTGGAGCGTTTTGGCGGACTTTGAAAAATTGAAACTTTGAAAATTATTTTAATTTTCAAAATTAACTTAATGAAAAAAAAACGAAATATACCGGTATTTAAGTTTGAGCGTCACTACTGATAAAAAAAAAATATAAAATATTGGAATAGAGTTGTTAAACTTACTCCTTCACAAAAATTTATACGGGTAAAAACTGAAAGAATCACATCACGCCATGTTAAAAACTATTCCATGTGACGTTTGCCGATAAGTACCGCCAACCTAAAAAATAAAATAAACTATTTCAGTTGGGGGAGACACTAAATAATGTTTTATTTTTTCTTTAAAATCCAAACCATGAACCTGTGAATAAGATTCTTGGGTTCAACTAAGGGTATTACTTTGGGTCACATAAAAAAATGGAAAAACGATTATATGACATCATAGGTCATATAGTTCTTGCAATTCATTTTTATGAAATCTTAATTTACGTGCATTATTTGCCTATTATTGTAATTATTTATTTTTTAAAAGAAAGATAAATATTCCCTGGTTACGAATAGCCTGACAATATTTGAAAATCTCTTACTACCATCACAGTAAGCGGAAGATGTTGCTTATTTCGTAATGGAGGACTTAGCCAGGTGAGGAATCGAACTCAGGACGCTTGGGTGAAACCCAAATACGATGCCAACACAGCCACTGACCGGTCGATGTATATTTATAATTTGTATATATATATATATTTTTTTTTTGATATACATGATATAATGAAACACATATAAAACTGTTTTTCACTTTTATTTTATTTCACCGTAACAGGTTTCAGCTTGTTAAAGCAATATTCACACTGGTAAAAATTAACAAAAAATTAGTTAAAAAATTTAGGTTGTGTCGAAACCGGTAGTGAATTTAATAAATCAAAAATAGCAAAGGTACATAATAAATAAAACTTCCAAACAAAATGTCTAGAAATTGCTATATAGTTAATGCCGAAAAAATACAAGAAATAGTAAAAATTAATCTTAATCTACGGTTTATATACACAACATATGGGGGAGGAGGGTGGGGAGATAATTCAAGGGATTTATTCTATTACATGGGTTTTTTTATATTTGTTACTAAGGCGTCTTTGACTGCCGGCAGTATAAAGAAAACCTATGTAATAGAATAAATCCCTTGTAATTATCTCCCCACCCCTCCTATCCCATATGTTGTGTATATAAACCGTAGATTAAGATTATTTTTATCAGTCTGAAGATGGCTTTAATAAGCTGAAACCGGTAACGGTGAAATAAAATAAAAGTAGGAGTGAGTTTTATATGTGTTTTATAATATCATTATAATGGAATTCCACTATGTATTATCAGTTTCAAAAATAGAAATATGAGTCATACACATAAAATAGAATGCCGACTTTACTCGTTATGGCTAGAAATAAGCTATCTATGAACCTCTGAATATTTCTATCTATATTAACTCAATTATATCGTCCCTTATTTTGTATGTATTTTTATTTATGGTGTTTCCGTCAATTTTTTTGCAAGTAGCTTATTTTGTTTATAATATTCAAACGTATTCCTGTATCAAGCATCAGATTAATCTTCACAATTAATAACAAAATGACACGAAGCGGGTAAGTAAAATACCAATTGAGGTTGTTTGTATTATGTACTAGCTGATGTATACCCGGCCTTGTTTAGATTTTTTTTTTCAATTTTTTGAATAATTGATTTAACAGCGAAAGTAATGCTATGTAACGACTATTACTATCTCTAAACAAAGAAACATTCATTTGGAAATTTTATTTCATTCCAAACATTTTTATTCTTTCAAAATATTAATTATAAAGTAGATACCCGCTTATGTTTTCGATTTTGAAAATATTATACCAAAAAAAACCTTCTTCTTTTGAATATGCAATCTGTGGCCTAACCAGACTGTTATATCAATGGGCTAACCTAAATAAAACATGACGGGTTCAATGTTTTTCATACTAATTTTAAAACGTTATAGCAAAAGTTTTATATATTGGATTTCATTCAAAATACTCTTTAAATCTTCCCGTCACTAATAAGAACAAACTGTGCTATGAACATCGAGGACAAACAAACTTACATTGATTTTTATATACATAGAGAAGCGATTCGGTATCTGCCCACCTATAATAAATATATTTTAACAGACAATGACATTGTTTCTTTTTTTTTAATAAAAATTTACTGCTATATTAAAGAGTTAACGACGACAGTAAAACAAGTTTTTTGATATTTCCAAAAATTAAGTTCCCGAGACACGAGAGTAATAATTTCCATTAATTTCACCTGTTGTAGGGGAAAATTTAAAAACTTTCAGTATAAAAACGTGCTTATAACATACTTCTATCGGTTTAAAACTTGCTTTAAATAGATACATACGTAATAGGCTCTAGGTCTGACAGTGAAAGGTATTTTCACCTAAAGAAAGAAATTCGATAGGAATATGCTCGAGTTCATCCGAAGTAAGTACATTGAATAAGAATAGGAGATGATTGAGGTAACTCAAGGTTAATAAATAAAATAAAACATATGTTATTTTTTACCAAAAATTACAAAAATGCCACCGACCTGTGAAACTTTACAATTTCTGACAACCCTCAAAATTAATATATTGTTAAACCATTTTGTCAGGAGGTTGGTTCATGCATTCCCGAACAAGGGGGAAATGACCGCCATTGCCGCAATCTGATTCTCATTGGGTGTGATTTAAGCCGCGGGGTCGTTCGGTGCAGAAGGGTTGCCAGTTTCACAAACTGGAAAACAACATTTAAAAATATCTATTTTCATTGAACACAATAATAGAAAAAAACATTCAAACTGTAAAATCAAATTCGTTGGACCTTGAGAAATACGTGCACTTTTTTGTTTTGTTTTAATGAGAGATTTATTTAACTTCTCTAACAAATTAGAATTTAAAAATAAGTAATAGCAAATCGTCTGGGTACCACCCGTCCGTCGTGAATTCAATTCCTCAGCAGACTATGTCCTCCACCACAACACAAGCTACATCTTCCGCTTACTGTGATAGTAGGAAAGTTTCAAATATTGTCAGGTTATTCGTAACCTGGATAAGTTTATCTTTCTTTAAAAAATACATATTTAGTGTCACAAAGTTTAAAAAAATATATATATACGAGTACATATATTAAGTAAATAAACAGATTTTACCTGTCTTACTACCTTTGCAGGTATTTAGGGGCTAACATTAGTTTTTTTATATGAATACCTCACAAGAGTCCCAACCTGATACCAACCGTCTGGAGCCAGTGAGACTATGGCATTCCCAATTGGAGAATGTTGTGAGGCTGAAGGTATTGGGGAGAGGAAGGAGAAGGGGAAGAGGAAGGTGGCTAATACCTGGCTATTCAGATCTGGTCACCAAACACGGTTAAAAGCCATTTCAAGCAATGTTTCAATTCTGAATGGTGGTCTTCCACCAGAACGATACTGAGAGTATCTTCCACTCTGGAACGTGCGCAAATATACTATATATTATTTTTAAATGAATTAATTATGAAACAACAGAAATTAATTAAATGAAATTTACTTGCGCACGCCGGGATTTGAACCCACGACCTTCGGATTAGTAGTCGAGAGCCTTACCCCTCGACCATGGAGGCCGTCATGAACGTGCGATTTAAGTATTGTATGAGATAACTTGTAACGCATGATTTAAGATAGGATAGCAAGTATTACGAAGGTCATAATGGTCAAGTGATATGCCCAACAATATAACTCGTAATAATAATAATAAGTTTAAATTTATATAGCGCAGTTTTGTGAAGGTTCACCTCAAGTGCGCTTACACTAACTAACCTAACCTAACGTAATTGTAATATAACAGATATACAACCTAGTATTTCTATTATTATAGTACATATACGAGTATTTTCAAATTAAAACTATGAAATAAAATATTCATGAGCAGAAAATTCAATTAAATTCACAATTTAGAATACTATGTAATAATTTAGAATGAACTACGGTTATAAATAATCAAATGTAAAGTACAAATATGAAAATAGCAAAAAAATCTTCAAAAAATAACCTAACCTAATATAATTTGAAAATAAGTTATATATTGCATGCATGTAAATTAAAAACACAATTTAAAATATTCACGAGTAGCAGACTCACTTAGATGAACATTTTAGATAATACAAAACTTTAGAAGCCAATGGTGTAAATAGTCAAATATAAAGTAGGTACAAATTACAACAGACCAAGAGAATATTATATGACATTTTGTACATGGTTTTTCATTGGATACTAAGGGCATTGAGTAACAAGGAGGAGAAAACTGCAACTAAATAAGTTATTAAGTAAATTTAACACGTTGTTATAAACCACAAATATATTTTATTTTCACCAACCGCTTTCGCTTAACTCAAGCTTCATCAGGGTAAATGAGTACCCCGATGAAGCTTGAGTTAAGTGAAACCGGTTGGTGAAAATAAAATATATTCGTGGTTTATAACAACGTATTTCATTTACTTAATACAATGTCAAACCACAAAGTGATCGCTTCTTATTCAAAAGCAAAAACAACAAAAAAAACTAAAAACTGCAACTTAATAAGCTATGGAGGATCAAAAGAAAAAAGATCCTGAAATTCTATTTCTACGTACATGAATTTATGTTTTATATTGGATAGGATTTTTGAACATTTGGTTTTTAAGACCGTACTTACTTTGTTACGTATAACTCTAAGTAATCTTATGTCATCAATCCAAAATTTGAAGTAAACGATCATTAAGTACATTAAGTGCGATCCGGTGCATCATGCGGCCCACGGACGTGCCCGACAAGGCTGCTCTGCGACCTGCTGTGGTCCGACCCCGACAAGGATACCACCGGCTGGGGCGAGAAATAGACGACACGCTGATGTGCCCTTTCCAGATCCTGAAGCCGGCCGACGAGCGCCACCTGGCGTACGGGCAGACCAACACCAAGCGTCCCGTCACGCCGCCCAGGGGCGTCACCAACGAAGACAAAGAAGATTGGAAGAAAGGATCAGTACCCCCGGCCCCGTCCTCACCCGCCACCAAACTTCACATAACTCCTATCATTTGTATTAGCGTCTTGCAATATATTGTAAGGAATAAATACAGTTAGCTTATTTTATTTTTTTTCCATTAAACATGTATGAAAACTTATACCAAGTCGTATTTAATTTTGATAATCTAACTGCATCTCTTTATATGGTCTATAAATAATGTGTAATGATAGTGTCCAAAAAAAAAATAATGTCATAGATTTAATATAGGAATAATGTAAGAATAGGAAGTAAGATTTGTACAGCGCCCTTGAGGTGATTTTTCACAAAAACGGCGCTATAAAAATCATCCGATTATTATTATTATTAAGCTACAAAATATAAGCTAATTATAAAAATCAAGGATCCAAGTGACTCTAACAACACCGAAGGTGTTAAGCAAAATGGTTAATATTTCTTTTCTGAAATCGTAATTGTAAAAATATATCCAAATTGGTTTTGGGCGCCAAGTCATATAATTCGACTAAATAGATTATAATTGGGGTTAACCACAAATAAAGGTACTAAATTAAGTTTTATGACCAATCAACGAGATTAGAACGCCACTTCAAAACAATTGCAGAATCTTCCCGTAGCACAGCTGTCCGTACTGAGGTCCACCGAAGACTGAGTATTTATTCTTGATCCTTGAGCTTGTCGCTTGAATACGTCGTCTTCCTCTTTATAAGTTGTGGCTGGTTACTATAGCAGGATGTGATAGACGTGTAACGGGGTTGAGTTTTTTTAATCCGTTACAAACTATGAGTGAATAAAGTGCATGTAAGATTGTCTAGTCCCTCTTCATTAACGAGTGTCATACGAGATAATACCTAATAGTACATTGACTATTATTTCGCTATCCCAATGTAATATCCCAGTAAAACGTTAATGTAAAGGGTAAGGACATAATAAAAGTGTGGTGGTTTTCAGCGAAATCGACTTCATAACTAAACAAAATAACGTCACTCAATCGAAAAGCTGTTCCACCGGACTACGTGGCTATTACGTGGTCTACGTGGCGCTGCGATGACTTGAATTAAAAGCGAGTCATATTTCACGGTATTTATATAACGACGCGACGCCGCGACGCACGGTGCCTCGAAAATGTATTTTTGGGGACATGGTCTGTTTTTTTAAGAAAACCGTCATGTTTATTTTTATAAACTTTTTAACACGTATTCTAAATGGATTAAAGTGAGGTTTAGATACTGTGTATTTATACATACCAGTAAAAATATACTTAGTATTCACCACTTTATAAATATGCATTGATTTCTGAATGTTTCGAAAGCGATGCTTTCATCGTCAGGAATATATGAATACTGATTTAAATAATAAAAATATAAAATAATAATGACGCCACAAAGTGAACACGAATCGTCTGATGAAATTAAACATTTCATTTTATTAATTTGTGTTATTTCACAAGTTATTTATTTAAAATACACGTTTCAAAGTGGAAGATACTCTCAGTATTGCCCTGGTGATAGACCACCATTCAAAATCGAAATGTAAATTGAAATGGCTTTAGCCGTATTTTTTGACCAGATCTGAATAGCGAGGTACTTCCCCACCTATCAATTTTCCATCTCCTTTCCCTCCCCACTACATTCAGCATCACAACACAACTCATTTGGGGATGCCATACAGTCTCACCGACTCCAGAAGGCCGGGAATAGTATTAAAAATAATAGTTGCATCAAATTTAAATGAATATTTGAATCGCATCAAGATAATCTTCATAAAGTATCACACTATTTTTAATCGTAAAAAGTGTCGATTTAAATATATCATCAAAATTCAGGATGTCCCATCGGTTCTATCGGATGAAAACACCGTGCGACGTCCCATTAGGGCTCCCATACGAGTACACATTCGTGACGAGCTGTGTTCTCTGCGCCATGATTTACACTCGCTGGAATTTGTGCACAAATAAGCGTAGAGGATTTCCACAAATTCCTTCTGGATCTACAACGAAGAGTGGTATTAATAAAATTTAACAAATTAGAAAAGCTTCCCAAAATTCATGAAGGACAATAACATATTGATCTCACTGTTTACCTAAAGTTTTTAAGGTGAATATGCAAGCAGGACATGTCATACTTAACCCTAGAATACAAGTGAGGAGTACAATTTATTTCGTCCAACTTAAAACTAATTTTTCACTGATATGCCGATTGATCGCGTTGGCTTACTTTAATACATGCTTTTCTTGATTTCTTTCCTCAGCAGTGCGTTTATCTTCATAGTAGCAGGTTGCGCCTTTTTCTCGTACTTAAGTTTTATATTTTTGACACTGCGGATATTTTACACCTTAGTTTTTTTATTTTGTTAAAATATTTCCACACAGGAGGCTCTGGGGGAAATAATTTCTCTCAAGGTCTATATCATCTTTGGGGATGCTGTGTGGAGGGCCTTTTAGAGGATAGGATGGAGTGAACCTGGGTCTTGAAGAACCTTATGTTGTAGGAGGGAGAAAATACAGAGGCCAGCAGATCATTCTACAGCCGAGCTGTTGAATACAAGAACGAGTCGTAGAAGCGACCCATTCTCATGTGACAAATGTTAACCGTGTTCAAATGCTGGGCGCACGTTTGGCGTATTTACCGACTGTGTACCGGTGCCGAAGGGATCAATGAGGCAAGTTCCTCGTGGCATCTTCCATTAAAATACCGGTAGAACAAGGACAGCATTCCCACCTGACGTCTGTGCTCCAAAGATAGCAACCCGTTTGTTAAGATAGGCGAATCTATGAAACGGACCGCCCGTTTCTGCACAGAGTCACATGTCCCTAGCAGGACAGTACCTACGATATTATTGTGATAATTTTTCTACAGCGTCGGTAAACTATACTCCCGTGCGACGGATACAACATCCGCGGAACAAATACTTCAATATTGTTGATATCAACATCATTACGACATCAATATAACAATATGAGCATACAGGTATATAAATAGAGTCATCGTTCCTTGCAAAATCAGTCTAAAAAGTTGTTCCCGCGCGTAAATTAGGGAGGAGGGTGAAGCGGCTGTCGATGTCGACCGAATCCTTCTGACCGCAAACGAACTCAACGAATGGAAATGCTACGGCCGGAGTCCCGGAGCATTTCTTACCAGCGCGTTCAAATGCTTTTAGGGTTTTTTATCAATAAAAAGGCCAATTTAAAGTATGTTGATTATGGTAGAACCGATGAATGGTTACACTATTGCTTTTTCTATTTTTTTTCAGAACGAGTTTTGCAGTCATGTAGGTATTTTGCAGTTATTTTTGGAGATCTATACCTGGCGAGCGCATGTAATCGATTGAAGGCCCTGTTACCTCTATTTTGCCAATTGGCCACATGTTTATACCCTTTAACGGGCGTCAAAAAATAAATAAATAAATTTCACCAAAGCAATAAATACTTCTAGTATATGTCAACCGCTTTCGAACGAGTTATGTCTCCAGTCAAATTTTTTATTTTTTTTTATCAATAATGATGTTCAAGCTTAACTTTCAGTACATTTCCTATTTTTATAAAGTGAGTTTTCATAGTAAAAATAGTTTTTAAGTTTTAATTTTTAAAAGGCGGCCAGAACGCTTCAAATCTATAACTGGACGGTTTTGATCAATTTTAAAGTTAGAATCTCAAATGTCAAAATAAGGATGAGCTTTACCGTACATAACTTTATACTCTATTCATGGTAAATCATAACTAGAAATAAGCAATAAAATTATGTACCTTTTTAGAAACATTAACTCAAAGAATAATAATAGTATTGAGCATTAATATTATTACAATATCCGTATTGATAATTGTTATTTTTTTTATATTGAACAATAATTGTAGAGCTTAAAGTCACCTAAGTTTAAATTTCAGCAAAACTAAAAAAATTCAAAACGAAATCGAAAAATTAAAACGTCCATATTAATCCAAAAATAGAATGCGCACGTGACGTCAGATGTTCCAAATGCAATGGTATCAAAGTAACAGGGTGTTTTAATGAAACGGTTTTTTTTTTTGCTTTTAGAGAACGATTTAAAAATTCTACGTATAAATTATATAAAATGAAAGTTATATGTTCAGAATTGGCGTTTGCGGGTCTATATGAATATATGTTTTTCATCGTATTTTTCTCTGGAGTTCCTTATTGTTATCGTATTTAACATACAAGTGAAAAAATGTAATTGTTTTAGCTGGTAGGGTTTCGAATCCGTGACCCTTGGTTTCAAAGTTAATAAGCTTACCGCTCGGCAACGGAAGTCGACAAGATCATGTTTGATCTAAATATTATGGTTAACAATTTTTTTCAGCATTAAAATTGAATGAGCACAACATCCTCCACACTTCTTCCACGATTTGATATTAACTAACGCAGGCTTTTGGACGTGTTTTTTTTTCAGCGAGGTTTCACGGGATGGATTTTTAGGGTAGGTTTACCAACGTAGATTTTTTCAGAGCGGTTTTTATTTAACATTCAACCACACTTTGTCCAAATGACGTCACGTGTGAAACAAATACGACTGGGGAATGTTTTACTAAAAAACCGTTAAAACAAAAAAAAAACTTTACTTTAATGTAGCACACGCTGCGCATTTACTAGAAAACTACCTAACTACTCGGGATCTTCATAAAAGTTTCTACTGAATTCTAGTCTCAAACAATACAACTACAGTATGAAACGATTTTTTTTTTTTTTGGTTTTTCATTTAACCGTCTGTAAAGTTAACCATGTCAAGCTGTAGTTCTCTTGAGTATTTATTCTTTGTATCATGTAATAAATTAACACGTATTTCACTACCAAGCTCGGCCCGGAATTTATAACAAAGAATTCTTGCATATATCAATTTCCTATTCGGCAATATATAACAGAAAAACGTTTAAACAAAATTGAAGAAAAGAAAGGAAAAATTTCAAAAGTGTTTTTTATCAAAAAAAAACGGATGAAATAGTATGAAAGTTTTTTTTTCTTAAAATACAATAATACTAAAAAGCTCATGATAAAAATTGCACTGCGCAACGAAAACAGTTCATTTGACAAAAAAATTATAAAAGCTGTGCAAACTCCAGTTTTTTGTGAGTCGCGTACTATTGTTACAATAATGTTAAGTTACCAGATCTGAATAGCCAGACCTTTCCTAACCTTCCTCAATTCTTTCTCTTGCCCCTTCGTACTCCCTTCAATCTCAAAACTGGATAAGTAAAGTTGAAACTTTCATGCGGTTTAATTTACTAACGTCATTATTAGCCACCTTCAATCATCTCATTAAAATATTAAAAGCTCTCGAGCGACCATATTGATCTAAATCCCGTGGTGTATGTCAATTTTTAATTATCTGTATCGATTTTCTTTAATTCAATTTTTTTTTATTCTTAATGTTTTTAGTAAATAAATTTTTCTCATAGCTTTTTTCTTTAAGGAGAATCTCACTATCTATCTATGAATTGGTTTTCATTATGAAAACCGAAATACATGCTTTGGTTAAATAAACCCGTTTCTAGAAATTTTTGTTTTTGAAAATATAAGCGTAAACTACTTATGTATATATATTTTTTTCAAATCTATATATTTTAAAATGAACGTTTGTCTCTCTGCCAATCATGGGTTTGTTCCTATTAGTGCCGGAAAGGTTTATGAAGTAGTTTGAATGAAATCCAATAAGTAAAACTGTTGCTATGACGTTTTAAAATTAGTATGAAAAACATTGAATCCGCCATGTCGTATTGAGGTTAAACCAATAAATATACACACATTTTTACATCATCCGAAATATAAAAACAAATTGATTTTTTTTGCACAATGTCATGCACTCATATTATATATTATGCGCTTGTGTATTATGTATCATGTAGATCAGGCTATTACTATTTTTATTTAAAAAAAAGAGTAGTATCTACAAATTAAAAACCTTTCCCTTTATAACTTCTCTGTGTCAGGCACTAACACATTATTATAAATATATATACGACTATATATTATAAATATGTTACACCTATGTTATAACTATTTATCATGTTATTTTTTTGTAAACTTTTTTATTCTTTCTGTACACATAATCATTTTAATGTTAAAATATGTAAAAGGCCCTTTAGGGCGTTAATAAATACATAAATAATAAAATAATATACCATTCTGGTTAGCCACAGATTACATATTCAAAAGAAGAAGATTTATTTAGATAGAAATGTTCAAAATTAAAAACACAAGTAGTACCTACTTAAGAACTTTAGTATTTATATATATTTAAAAAAATGTTTGTAATGATTATTGTCTAAGTATTTAAAACCCAAAAGACCATTTTAAAAGTCCCATAAAACCGTCAACAAAACAAATTTTCAAATCGTTTCCCCAACCTAATATCCATAATATCTATGCTATGCGCCCTTGAGGTGATTTTTCGCAAAAATTGCGCTATGCAAATCGTCCGATTATTATTATTACTAAGAATGTTTTATTCAAACATTTCAAAGTTCAAAGCAACCGAAGAAACTTAGTTTTCAACACACAAGGTATAACCAAAATGACATAGATATTCCTAAATTTAATACTGATTTTGGACACAAAGGAATTATCAATATCTCTCCACTAAGCTATATAATTCAATTTAACGGACCATAAAAAAAACAGAAAGGGCAATTGATTTCATAAATAAAATTAAATCCTGGCTCATAGAAATCAAAGAAGTCGAGTTATCCAGCTTCTTGAAAGGAACTTCGTAGGAGCTTTAAAACAATTAGTTTTTTTTTTTTAAATAAAACCTTATCTGCCTCAGCACAGAAACCCCTTGTGAGGAGGACTAAGAAAAACATCACAATCGTCTTATCAGCTTTTGTAAAATTTTATTAACAAAATGAAAAAATATGTATTAAAAATAAACAAAAAAATAAAAATAATTAATTTAAAATTCATATTCCTTTGCTTCATTGTTAAGAGACAGTAATAGTAGTCACAATGCATTCATATCAATTATGGCACCCAAACAACAAGCAAGAATTCACAATTTCATAGCTATACTTCAAAAAAAAAATACTGAGCAAGCACATCAGCTAATTCGAAATACAAATATTTTTGTATTATCACCACTTTATTAAATGCATAAACCAACCAGTTTCCTCTCTACCTGAACCTTCTTCGGGGTTGAATAAGTACATACTAAATTAAAACTGAATTACAATACTTGAGGAAAAGGTAGAATGAGCACATCATTTTTGGTAGGGATTAGGTAATAGAGAAGTAGTAGGAGTGGGAGAGAGGCGGCGGGAGGGAAACATATTTAAAATTGGTCAAATCGATAATCCTAATCGCCTATTAATGAGAAAGTTGATTTTATTCATTTTTGGAGATTAATGAATTTCAAAGGCTTCTAAATCATTTAGGCGTTATTTTTTCATTGTAAAATTATGAACGCATGTAAGAAACTCGTTTTTTTTGTATATAGCTAACTAAGATTGTTTGTAAAATATTCAAAGGATTATTTTTTTTTCTCTACAAAATAAATAAAAACCCTTTTTTACACTTACAACAATCATTTTTAGACTTCGCTCGCCAAGCGAATTATATGCATTTTGCCTATATTTGTGGTGACATAAGACATACAACTTGTAGAATATTTTTGGGTTGTATATTCCTCTTAAACAACGGTGTGTTGATCTATAATTAGATGTAGTATCAACCTACATACATAATTAATATCATTATGATTGCATTGATATGAATCACAGACATAAATATATTTAAAAAAATGGTTAAATTTGGTTTCAAGTTCAATTGTGCATAGAAAAACTATTCGGAATACTCCGATATAGACACCGAACAGATAAACCCACGAAGTGATTCCAAAATTTAAGCGAAACGGATGTGGCCAATTTATATAAGACCTTTTTTCATACGAAGAGGTAACTTGGTGATGTTACATTATAATTCAAAAATAAAAAACAATAACTTTGTTTACATCACTTTTTTTTGGTACATACTTTTGCCGACCGGGTTTCGCCACTACCGCCTGTTTTTATCAATCTATAACACATGTGTGTCTTAGTTTATAGTTTAGTATTATACTGCCCTGAAGAAGCTACGGTAGTGGCGAAACCCGATCGGCAAAAGTATGTACAAAAAAAAAAGTGATGTAAACAAAGTTATTATTTTTATTTTTAAATTATATAAGACCTTTTACTTCTAAACTCCAGACAGGTCATCGAAATGAAATCTGTTTAAAAAGACGTTCGATATTTGACAAAAGTTGATCAGATAGATTAAGAATTTCACTAGAAGTAAGGGAAATTTTACTTACTTTGGGCACACACAGGGTTTTAAATCAGAGTAGGCAGTAGGAAAAAAGAGTGAATTGATTGATATTAAGAAACCTTACGATAGGCGTGGTAAGTTTTTCTGTTTGAAGAATTTAATCACCTTACACTTCTGTTGCTTAATTTTATTAGTGCGCTACTGGTTTCGAAACATCCGTGTCAGTAGTAAATTTAAGAAATAAATATACATAGCGATTTAAACTCTTGAAAAAAATGTATAGAAATTGTTACAAGGTTAATTCCCAAGAAACAAAAAAAGTGGTAAGTTTTCATTAGCGGTGGTTAAGCTGTTGGTTTTAGCCGATGTTGGTTGGGATTACCTGCCACAACAAATATCCACAATAATCGAATCATTTATGCATATCGCAAGCCAAATAATAGATTTATAAAATTTTCATATTTTTTTCGAATGCCGAAATTCATGAAAGAATGTTAAAATAATGTAATGGTTATTCATTGTGTTAAAATAATTAATAGAGGTACCAACAGATAGCACTGATTGCCCCACTTGTGATACGTGGCACGGCACACAAGCGGCACGAAATTCACGGCATTTTTCGACACTAAAACAAACGAGTCTTCTCTTTAATGCCCATTTGCCTATATATGTAGTTTTTTTTGTATAGAAAACAGTCAATATTTGAAATTGCCTACTCATCTCCTGCCTTTGACACGTTATAGTACGGCGATCGGCGGGGCAATTACGCTTGTATTTCTTTTTATTTATCATTAGATACGTAGCTGGAGTTTGATTTTGTAGTAATTCAATACAATTTATAATATTTACACTTGTAAGTAAACAAGATAGGCATGGTAGTCAGTGCTTATGTGCCTATATAGAATGCACGCCTCTTTGCACAGTTATATCGATTTATCTGTATGGTGGAAAAAAATAAATTATATTCCTACATAAATAATAATAGATAGCTAAGTAGTACGTATGCTGTAACGCTGTACATGTAAGTATTTAAATGTATGTATCCGCTTTTCGCCCAAATGTAAACATAACGCCATCTGGCGAAGCGCCAGGAATTATCGGACCGATTTAAACGGCGCCAATATTTCACCTCGCGGAGGGGCGGAGAAGCTTCTGGAACAATTTCACGTTTTTCTCTTAACTTCTGGAAAATACTGCCACCCGAAAGTGACCGTTATGCTTTATCTGAGATATAAATAAAAAAGACTTTGGGAGTACGGAAAGGCTATTCAAATTGTTCTTACTTGAATAAAAGAAAAATTATGGAACACAATAATTCTTGTTGTGTTATATATATTTATTCTATTTGCGCGTGATAGCTGTTTTACTGTTCTAAATAATTCATAAAATTTTATATGTGATCAAAAAATAATTAATTTGAAAAATCTAGTTATATATATATATATATATAAAGAAGTGTCCAGGGCATGTTTGTTTGTTTTGTATACAAATCCAGTTCTATTCCAAGCTTGATGAAATATTGCACACTACATTTAAACCAAGATAAAGGTCATTGTTTCAAAAGATTTTGTAATAAATACCCCTATCACCCTTTACCTGCCCTTAATGTAAAATTTTGATACATTTTGAAATTTCGCACACACGGTGTTCAAAATAACAGAAAAATTACTGAGTAGGGGTAGGGCAGGGGTATCAGAACACAACCTCAAAACTTTACTCCAAACTATTCATTACCCCGGGCAACGTCGTGTGCTTCAGCTAGTTGGCAATATAAACGTTTTTGTAAGCAAAAACATTATATTTATTTTGCATAACATTATTAGGACAATTATCTCGGATCGCATTTGACGACTTACGTGGCCGAGATCTTAAGATCTTTGACTCCAGATACAGAGGTTGTACGTCCTAAGCCTGTCTTGCGAAAATACATATATCGCCCTGGTGAAAAACCACCAATCAAAAATGAGGCGTAACTTGAGCAGATCTGAATAGACAGGTGATTTCCGACCTTCCTCCCCTCCATCACCTTTCACTTTCTACTTCCTTCAACCTCACAACATCTATGGATTCAAGTCATCTATTGCAGAAATTAAAAAAAAACGTGCCATTTTGACATTAGCCTCGCCCTGATTTTGAGAGGCGTACGAGGTATGACCTAGAGAAGTGCGAGAAAATATCAAGCAATAGTTGAAAATGAACATGTGGTTACGATTTATAGCTATGAATCCGAAGGTTGCGGGTTCAATTCCGGCGTGCACTAGAACTTTTTTCAATTAATTTGTGTTTTTCACAATTTATTTATTTAAAATATACGTTCCAGGGTGGAAAATGCTTTCTACATTGCCCTGGTGAAAGATCACAATTCAAAATCGAAACGTAGCTTGAAATGGCTTTGCCCATATTTGGTGACAAGATATGAATATCCAGGTACGTCACCACTTTCCTTTCCCCCTACCTTTATTCGCTACCTTTAGCCTCAACATACCTCAATTGGGGATGCCATATTATTACTCGCTACAGACGGTTGGGAGCAGCTGGGACTCTTGTGTTGTACTCACATGTACAAAAATTATTAAAATATTATTACGGTCACAATTGATGACGTTTATGAGTTTGACTGCTAAAAAAATTGTTCGTTAGTTGGTAACTGCCTCAAACGGTAGGAGCGCTTTGTCTGGACAAGACTAATTATGTATTGGATGACTCGTAACCACGGAAACATAAAAACCGTTTGCGTACATAGAAGAATGGATTCCAGGATGTTTTTTTTATATGAAACTGCTATTATGTGACCATGGTAACAAAAAATCCTTCATCATAACCAAAGAAACAATAACACATAGTGATGCCCTAGCACGCGAAGAGACGTAACAAAATAAGAGGAACGTGGGAAAGCTAAGTGTGGTGCCAATTTATGTAAAAAAGCAAACAAGCAAAAAGGTTCGGCTTGTTTACAAGAACCGTATATTAAGTTTGACCCCTTTTATAACTGTTTTTAAATTTGATTACAGCAGTCAAAATCGCGTGAATCTGACGTGGGCAGCAGTGAACCAAAACTGGTGCCAAAATGGGTATCATGTGACTTTTGGTTTCTGCCGTGGAAGCCGTGCTTAAAACAAGTGTCTATTAATTGTGACGTACGTGATAATAGCTCATTTTCGATTGTGTATGAATACACGAGTAGACCAGTCCATTAAGGGCGAGAGGGACAGTTATTATTAATTAATTTTAAAAAATGATAGTATTATTACGCAATACGATAAACATAATGTTTTAAAATAGAAAAATATTTATTAAATATTTTATAAATTTACATAGGCTTAGCATTTATTAATATATAACCAGAACTATTACTTTTCTGACCGTCCCATTGTAAGTTTTACAAAATATTTAAAATACGAATATGATTTTTAAAGTGAAGAAAAGTATTTTTAATCCTTTATCGTTGCGTTTTTGTAAATAAACATAGCCAAAGATTTGTAATCCGCATTACAAAAAAAAAGCATTAAAGTTACGTAATATTCATGAAAAAATTAAACTAAACACTGATCTTTTTTTAATTTATCAAATCGACAAATTACAGAAAAACCTTCACAGCTTTTTTAAGGATATTAACATTTTTAAATGTTTTTGTAAAACATGCGTAGAACGTTCAGAAATTTTTAATATTTCTGATTATATTTTCATAAATGCTAAGCCCATGCAAATAAAAAAAAACGGAAAAAATATTTTTCTCTTTAAAAATACCATGTTTATCGTATTGCACAATAGTATTATCACAATAGAATTAATAAATAATATCTCTGCGACGTCCCTTTCCCCGTTAATTGATTTTTCAGAACTTTTAAATCGTTGATAAAATATTTATATACAAACTAGCTGATGTGTTTCCGGCCTTTAATATATATAATTAAAGGTCTTAAGTAGGTACCTAATTGTGATTTCCATTTTGAAAATATTCTACTCTACCAAACCTTCTTCTTTTGAATATGTAATCTGTGGCTAACCAGAATGGTATATCTACGAGTAAACCTCAATTCAACATGACGGGTTCAATGTTTTTTATACTAATTTTAAAACGTCATATCAACAGTTTTACATATTGGATTTCATGCAAACTACTCTCTAAACCTTCCCGGCACTAATAAAAACAAACTGTGCTATTTTCAGCGAAACTTGTCAAGCAATTTTCGAAAAAATCGAGGACAGATGACAGACAGACAAACATTCCATATGGGATATGTCGATTTATTCCAGGGTTTTAACAGAATTTTTCGCTGTGCAAACACGTGTGTTACGTAACAGTCCACTGACGTCCGTAAACCGTATCCCGTGTCGATAGTCCATAGACAGGTAGATAAATAAACATATCAGTGGCCCAACGTAACGGTAACGGCCTGACAAATTAAACCAACCAACGCGACGGGGCGAGACGTGGCGTTTCCGCTTTAGGCGCACGGCCATTCAGACCTCAAATGTTGGCTTTGCGGGAGATCCCAAAGCAATTATTCGCGAATTTGTAAACCGGGTAGGTTCCTACCTACATCCCCGTTATATCTACATATGAAGGTATAGCTTGGCAGAAAATTGTAGATATTTATTATTTTGGAAGTATACCATGGCAACAGCAAAGTCTTGGATATTTTGTCTTTGGTTATCATTGTTCCACATTAAACTATATAGCTAACTATTTTTATTCAGTTAATTATTAATAGTTTCAATTTATTTAAAACGAATTAATCAATAAACAGTGGAATGATACAATTGCTTTCCAGTGATGTTTACGAGGAATTTCAAGCAAGGAAGCTAGTGTCTAACTGAGAGATGTGAATAAACGATCTGTTGAAATGAATGTTTTATAGTATGGGTTTATTAAATATATTAAATTTTATACCTGTTTAAACAATATCTTTGTAGATTTATGAAAAAATTTGAAACAATTATAACCACGCATATACTGTTTTGAGTTTATCCTTGACATTCGAATTTCACAGTTTTTGAGAAAACAAAGAATAACGTCCGTAAGATAATTTTGGTACGCGAATTTGATTTTATTTTATTTTTATTAATTTAACATATGATACGTGGTTATTTCGATATGTAAATTTCATAAATACCAAACTTCAAAGAATATAATATTTCAAACAAAAAAATATCTTATACTATTATGACGTAGAATCATCTCCTTTTGGAGAGTATCATCAAATTCAAAACACGGTTTGGATAAAGATAAAAATATGCACCATTTTTGTGCTTTTTTTAAAACTCACTTTCATTTTCCTGTATGCCACATTAGTGATGTCATTAAAAACATTTTAAACGATCGAAGCACCCTCATTTTTTTTCTACTGTAAAACGTAAGACTATGTTTATCGCTTAGCAAATAGAAATATTATTGCCTTGACAGACCTCCATACTAGAGAAATTTGTTTGTTTTTGTTTGTGACCTCTCACAAGAGCGCCCTGTATGTACAGAGCACATACATGGGAACTATAACATCGCTGCCCGCTTGGGGAATGTTGTGAGACGGGTTAAGTAGGGGCTGTAGCAAGGGATTTGTTAAGTTAAGTTGGCCTTGAAGATACCCGGATTAAATGTAGGAGGAAAGACAGATCTCTTTCCTTCTGTATTTGATCCGGGTAGCTCGTTCCACATACGAGCCGATTTACACAAAAACGTGTCAATCAACTGTGAACAGATGTTCCACCAGTGTGTGCCGATTTTCATGTACGTGCACCGGCGCGGAGGGGGTCAACGTTGCTAAGTCCTTCAAGCAGATTCCATTGAAATATTTGTAGAACAGACTCAGCATACCTACATTGCATCTCTGCATTAGAGATGGCAGTCGGTCTGTTAACAACGGATTGTCAATCAGACGATCCGGCCTTCTTTGTACAGAATCAAGCAGGTTTATCAAGTATTTGGGAACTCCAGCCCAGAGGTGACTTCTTAATTCAGCTGTTGGTCACATATATATATATATTTCTTGTGTTTTCCGTACCCAAATTCATAATTCTTTAAATAGGTACATCATAAAGAATATTTCATCATTTACAAAATATAAAATTATAAAGAATTTAATGAGTTTACATTCATTGCACGTAAACTACCGAGTACTTGCTTATATAATTTATAAAATATTTTTTTACAGCAAGCATAACATTACCTCTTAGCCCACTTTCTTTCTCACTTCTCACTTTCAAATATCTCATCATATGTATTAAGTCCTCTAAAAAATATTTTCTTTTGCATTTATATAATTGTGTAATCGTAAAATAGTGTAATCGTGTAATTTTTTTTTATATGAATACCGCACAAGAGTCCCATCTGTTCCCAACCATCAGAAGCCAGTGAGACTATGGCATTCCCAATTGGGGAATGTTGTGAGGCTGAAGATATTGTGGAGGGGAAGGAGAAGGGAAGAGGAAGGTGGGGTATACCTGGCTATTCAGATCTGGTCACCTAACACGGCAAAAAGCCATTTCAAGCAACCTTTCAATTCTGAATGGTGGTCTTTTACCAGGGCGATACTGAGAGTATCTTCCACTCTGTGTAATTGTGTAATCGTATAAAAGTATTATAATAGTATAATACTATAATAGTATAATAGTATAATAGTATAATAGTATACTAGTATAATAGTATAATAGTACAATAGTACAATAGTATAATAGTATAATAGTATAATAGTATAATAGTATAATAGTATAATAGTATAATAGTATAATAGTATAATAATATAATAATATAATAGTATAATAGTATAATATTATAATAGTATAATAGTATAATAATATAATAGTATAATGGTATAATGGCATAATTGTATAAATTTATAATTGTATAATTGGATAATTGTATTATTACTTAATTGTTTAATAGTATGATTGTTTAATTTAATAATTATACAATAATTATATGATTGTATAATGTATAATTATATTATAATTTAGATGCCCAATAATGATCAGTTCAGTGGCTGTTTTTATCAAATTTGAGAATATTATTCTATTTTCGTTTCTAGTTTCATAATTACGTCTTTTGCATTTATTAAAATAAAAATTCAAATATAAAATATTTCCTTTTGTTCGTATATCATTGAGGCATGGAACTAGCAGAGAAAGGATGTAGAAATGAGATTCCCGAAGCGTATGTTTAGTAAAAACAACCATGTATGACCGTGTGAAAAATGTTAAGATTCACAAAGTAGGCAAGGCTAACGCGAGCGAAATGAGTAAGATTAATAAATACTGTATCACGTAGAGCGGATAAACGCTTAAGGAATGTAAGAAGAATCTATGACCCCAATTTAAATGGAAGATGATGCTCGAGACGCCCTAGGAAAACATGGTATGATCAAATGAAATAAATACTTGAGACAGGCCATATCAAGAGTAAGACTAACAGAATAGTATGCATGAGAGGATGCATGAATGTGAATGAAGTAAGGAGTGTGCCAAGAACGAGTTGTTTAGCGGTTCATCCTCACTACCTAGCCCTAGGAGGAAATGACGTGATGGTTAGTTAGTTAGTTTGTATTTAGCGATTGCAAATTAGAGGTAAGCAAAGTAATGATAAAAAATGGCCCAGGAAAATGTTTTTTAGGTTAAAGTTGACGAACGAGGACTGATACTAGAAATAATAATATTTGAAAGATTTATACGGCCCCGTTTTTTTGATAATATTTAACATGAAATCTATCTACATAAATACGCTATGACGAAAGATAAGAAACGATTTAATAATCAGCACCAATTTATTTCTCCTTTGCGTTGTGTACGATACGAAGGAGAAAATACGTTTTATTTTACCCTACTCAAATACGAAAATTAAAATTCATAAAAAAACTAAATTCATTCCTATACGGAGGGTTCACCTCATAGGCTTTCCTATTTCTTTCCGCTTACCTGGAAATTTACATAAATGAAAAAGATAAATTTACATGTGGATATTCGTTTACAGTGGAATAAACAAAATTAAATCAAAAAATATTTGTCTACGAATAATATAATTTATAGTGCCTCTAAGAAACGATGTTGTGTTTTTTTGAAAAGCATATAAATTATGTTCAATTCTTTTTTAAAAAAATGTGTATGAATCCTAGACTTAAGGCGTAGAAAAAGTCAAAGTATGCCCCATATAAATAAAATTCGGATTGGTATATCCGATACACTATCTAAAAGATTTTAAATGAATTCATGTAGAATCTTGAAGTCATGATAAATAGGTACCAGCCAAAAATACATGGGAATTAATTGAAGACGACATTGACAGTTTTTAGAAATCGAATTATGATACCGATAAAAATGACGGAACGGAATAGGGGAGCGGTAGCTCAGTTGATTATAGCACAGGTCCCGGATAGACCATTAGATCCTGGGTTCGAGTCCCAGTTACTACCGTTATATTTTTCGTTTCTGTGTCTTTTCGGTTTCATGTTTTATTTTGAGAGTTGCTAATAATATCTTCAATGGTTAAAAAATATGTAAATTATAAACCATAAAGTTTAAGCGTTTAAGAATATGTACTCAAATCTGCCGAGGAATTCTTATTTTTTTTTGCTGTATAGTAGTATTTAGGTATCATTATATACTTTTATCTTAAATACACTCTACAGTTTTGTAGCCACCTCTGGACTGGGGCGTCTAGAGCAGGGGCCGGTAAGATATTTCTAGTGGGGTCCGGATGCTTTAAAAAGAATTGCAGTCCAGAATAAAAGAAAATATTATAATATAGGGAGAATAAAACAATAAAAAGTTTTTCGGGGTTAAATACAATCAAAATATGAAAGAACGCTGTGGGTGGGGGTTGGAAAAAGTCTATTAAATGGCATCTAGGTATGGTTTGATTATCAATCAAATGTAGTCAATTTGGTTCATGGGATTCCTCTGCGTGCCATCCTCGATGGGTCGTGATGACACAAAACTAATATAGATAATATATTTAATCCTAACTCTATCATTGAGTTTCATGTATAGTTATCAAATTCAATTGGCAAGGTGCTTTCTAGTCTTCCTCTTTTCCACCATCTTCCTCAGCCTTACAACATATTTCGATTGGATGCTATAGTATTACTGGCTACGAGCAGACTTTTACGCGAATATATACATATTCAAACAAATGATCAGTCAATGTTTTGCAATCACACGCGAACACCGACTCGTTCACTGACTAGACAACTTTGTAAATCACTTTTTAATTGAGCTCCGTTCTGGAATAATATCGTAATTATTAGAATAGTCGAATACGTTTACTTTACTTTACTTTGTGGTTTAAAATATTTATTATATGAAACAATCACTTTGATTTAGACCACTATTTTTTTCAATTATCACCAACCAGCTTCGCATAGCTAAAGCTTCTTCGTAGTAAAACTATAAAAGTAATTTTTTTAAACTATTATTTCTGTTTAGACTGCGACAAACTGTTTTTGAAATAAATGCATGGATCACTCGTGGAAAACACTGAAGAGTTAAATCGACAAAAGTTTTATGGGGGTGTATTTCTCAGCATCGCCCTCGTAAAAGACCACCATTCAGAATTGAAATGTTGATTCAAGTAGCTTTAGACGTGCTTTGTGACCAGATATAAAAGGTAACGTAACTTTCCTCCATGTCATCTACTTCACTTCCTTTCTTAAGAATGCCATAGTCCCACTGGCTGCGAACGATTGGGAGCGGTTGTGACTCTTGTGCGGTACCTATTCCCATAAAAAATATGCTCCTTCAAACACAACCTTCAAGACAAAATTTAAAAGGATAAATTTATTTTTCCATCACCTTTATGTTCCGCTTCTACCCACCTCAATCCATTTCCTTTCCATCTCCCATCCTATCTCCGCATTATACTGACAATTCATATATATTATATTTTATGAAACCGTTCGCACTGAAACAATACGCACTTTATGGAAACACTGTTATATAATTTTATTCCTACGTAAATCTACATTCATCGGAAGGAATCGCAACCAGGCAATAAGTACTCCTCCTTTATTCCAAAAAAAAATTTTTTTTTCATAGGACATTAGATCAATAATAAAAAAGGGGAACAAGTTTTTGAATTGTAGATAAGTAATGAGATAATATAAAAAAAAATTAAACAATAGCTCTTATGCGATGCTCTTATAATCGTTGCAACATAAAAAATATCATTCCGGTATCTTTTAAACATGGGTAAACTTATATTAAATATATCTATAGCAGGGGTGAATTTGTTTCCAAGTGAAAGTAGGCGAGACATGGGGGCATGTATTTGGTAGTTAGTCACAGAATTATTGTAACAGAATAATATATTTTGCCGAGTTGGTCGATGAGTTACTTTGATACATTTAAATAAAATCGTCATGTATAATACTATATGATAAGACTGCTTAAGATTGATTAAAATTTTATCTATACATTAACTAAATGAACCTTATTTCTTAACCTATGTTACCATTCCTGTCTCTACATGGCGCTGCTTCCCAACTTTTTCACGAGAAATCTTCCTCTATTGTGGTGGGTAGTTTTTGTTAAAAAAATGTATATTTTTTGTAATTAGCTTGTCAGATGTATCTGTATTATTAATTTATTATATTATTTAAAAAAAAACAATAATAATAAGTTCGACACCATTGAACGGAGTTACATCTTTCTAAAAATCCCGACCGGAAAAAAGGCAAAAATGACAAGATAGCAGTGTGGCATAGCAGAACTAATCGGTTATTTTTTTGTACATGTATATATATCTATATAAATTAAAAGCATATGGAACAAACTTAAAGCGTAAATATTTCTCAAGAATCTTAATCAAAAATATTTCTGCAAAAATAAAAAAAAATTAATACGTACACGACAACAATAAATCGTACATAAAATAATATTTCCAAAGTTCTTTGTTCTATATTTGTTTGTATGCTTAGGAACCATTAACCCTTCATTAAAATTGAGACGAGCATTGTAAGTGTGCTCTAGTCTATTTGTATTATATATAGGGTTATTAATGTGCTGAAATTATGAATTCAAAAGTAATGATTCGAATTCTGACTTGGGCTATTGAGGTTTAGTTTTATTTATGATTCATTTCGTACCCATAAAATAACAACAAAAAATATATATATATTCGTTTGCATGGGGAGGCCTAATCTGGTTCCATTTAAGGAAAAATCTTGGTCCTTTTTCTTAGGCTTAAGGCTGTCTGCTTAACTGAGGTTCCGGTTCTCTCGGATGACGGCTGCCAGAGATTATAAAATATAATTAACGAGAGAAAAACTCAATATTTAGTAAGTTATTAATGTAACATACAATTTTAATTGCAAGTTAACAATGATAAATATTAGTTATTAATCTAACAAAGTTGAAAAAAAACAATGCACAACCTTATCCTTAAAAATAACCAGAATAAGATCCTCTTAGTAACGCCCTGATAAAATACTACCTTTTGGACTCGAAACGTTGTTTTAAATGACTATAGCTAAGTTTATCTAGATACCGTCAAACCCTCGTATTCGTTCCTTCCTCATCCTTTCCTCAACCTCACAACATTCTCCAAATGGGATTCCCATAGTTCCACTGGTTTCAAGCGATTGAATCTCCTGTGTCGAATAACATTGCAAAACAAAATATTCCTTAACTCTCAGTACAAAATTTCATGATGCTACATAAAATCTTTGGGTCGTATGTAAAACTCTCCCCTTTTTCCAGTTCATTTTAACCGTTCAATTATTCGAACAGATTTACGTACGTCCATGAATACTGCATAAACTGAGATCAAATATTTGTGGAAAATCCGAGCATTCTTTGAGGAATTCGTTGGAAGTTCCACTGTTACTAAAATGACAACGGCGGCGCCGCAAATGAGGGTACGTTGTTCCCAGTGGACACGGTGCCACCCCCTCACTGGGTTTACATTACTTCTTGAAAAGAGTGGGAGGGCGTACGTATGGGGAGCATATTCGGATAGATATTCCGCCTTTGGGAACAATTTACGTGCACCGCGAGGAAGCTTTGATCATAAGAATATGTTAAAAGCTCAGAAGAAAGGGGGAACAAGTCGACATAATTCCAACACTCCCCAGTTTTATTTATAGATTTAACAGCTTAGAATGGAAGCAGTATTATATGCCGAAGTAGTTCAATTTCTAATTTTATCAATGGAATAATAAGGAAAACTGAGCATAATAAAACTGACAATCAAAGTATTCAAAGAGCATGATTATAATATTAGTTTCTAAAAAGTTAAAAATATTTTAATGAAGGAGTACTTTTTTCTGATTTTTATTCTGTTTAGAATCACGAAACGTCGAAAATCTTAAATTCAATTGTGGTGAAATTACTTCATGTCATGATTTTCAATTAAATGAATGAGTTATTCTGTTTAAACCACTATTTAAGAAATAAATACTCTAATATTATTATTTTTTTTTAGTTTAATGTAAATCATATTTAATAATGTTATGATTAAGTTTTGCAAGCCTTTTTAGTTCGCCGAAATAGCTGTCATAATAATAAAAACTAAAAAGACTTGCAGAACTTATTAACAACACTATTAAATTTGATTTACATTATATTTAAAAAAAAAATTAAATGGAGTTTCACGAATTAAAAACAAAAATAATCAATTTATACTAAATAGTGACATAATCATTTCTTAAGTATTCAATAAAAATATAAAATAAAAAAGAACACAAGAAATGCGATACGGACATGCGTCGTGATCCATTCGGGCCTTAAATTTTTAATACAAAAAAATACCCATATTATTTCATTTCGATCAAAAGAAACCGAGCGCTGGATTTTTGTGTATTTTCATTGGCTGTCTCGGGGCTAAAACCTAAAGGTAAAGTGTTTCCATTTAAATCCACGTAGAAGACACTTTTGGGGTGTATTCTTCATTCTTTGAAAATTAGGAATAGGAATTTTTTTGTTTCTTGTATGGGTGAAGATATTTTTCGAAAACAGTTTTTTTTTCTTCTAATATGTAATGAGGTAGTTTGTATAAGCTAATATTATACCTACATGGATAAAAACTGCATTACTGATGTTGTTGTAGCCGAAAATGATTAAATTTTATTATTTTTATATTTGTGCTCTTTGGGAAAAAAACTTAACTGTATTAAAAACATAACCAAGGAAAGGAAAAAGGACAAACATTTGGTTATAAACAATTTACTAAAATTACTTTGTGCTCTTAGTGAAGAAGTAACTGGTCACCCACTACTCGGCGCCCAACTACTGCGGGGAATTCGATAATGCAGGAGCAATGATGTCAGTGGACGACACGCTGAAGTGCTCCTTCCAGATCCTGAAGCCAGCCAACAAGCGCCACCTGGCGTACGTGCAGAACAACACCAACCATCCCGTCACGCCGCCCAGGCGCGTCACCAAGACAAAGAAGATTTTGAAGGCCCTATGGATCAATCCCCCCTGCCACCATCCTCCCCCGCCGCTCCGCCCTTTTAAGAGTATTCTGTGTTATTTATCCTAAAAAATATGGATAATAATTCATTGTCTTAGCTTATATACATTCATGAATATAATGGAACAATCACTCTATCATTTGTATTAGCGTCTTGCAATATATCGTAAGGAATAAATACAGTTAGCTTCTTTTTTTTTCAGTTTATCATTAAATTTAGTTTTGATAATTTAACTGCATCTCTTTATATGGTCTATAAATAATGTGTTATTTTAATGTGTAATGATAGCCTGTCCAAAAAGAGAAAAAAAAATTTAAAAAAAAAATTCGTAGAATAGATGTAATATAAGAATAATATAAGAATAGGAAGTAATATTCGTACAGCGCCCTTGAGGTGATTTTTCACAAAAACGGCGCTATAAAAATAATCCGATTATTATTATTATTATTATTGATATATTTAATATATTACTAACTATTTGCTGCATACTCTTCGGGCTGCATCCCTGAGTTTCGTTATCGGACCATTAAGCTGAATGATACGTAACTCAATCTTATCAATATTACCCAATCAATTTTTTTTTTTGGTACTCAATTTTAAACGCTTTTTTTCCTCATATCACCAACCAGTACATATCAAACACATATACATAATCTCTTTATATTTAATTATTATACTTCTTTCTAGATATATTATATTACCATACTACGTCCTGAGGTGATTTTTCACAAAAACGGCGCTGTACAAATCATCCAATTATTATTATTATTACGTCAATACTAGCCTTTTTCCCTTCTATTTTAGTATAATGGCACCTAAAATGAACTAAAGTTGTCAATTTGACTGTCCTAAAATGGGATTTGTTCCTAGTTGGGCTGTCAAAGCTTTTTTAAATGTTGTCGTTATATAATGTGTGTTTCAAATAAATAAATATTATTATTAATATTAAATACATATAATTTTTTAAAGTTTTGTATGAAGATTGAACCCCGTAACAAAAACATTTACAGAAAATGTTTATTATACTAACAAAACTAATTAACTCTCACGCCGTTTCACCGCAGGGGTACGCAGAAAGGACGGAGCACCAAACGACTCGATCTTGGCATACACTTCTTGCTCCATTCACATTCATACATCGTCTCATACATTATCTTCTGTTATTCCGAGTTCTGACACGGCCCGACTTAAGTATTTGATCCACTTGATCGTGCCATGTCCCCGGCTTCTTCTTCCATTCGCATTTGCATCATATATTCTTCTTACACACCTTTCTTCGTTCATTCATTCTAGATGCCCAAACCATCTAAGCGTCTCTTTCTTAATCTTACTTATTACGCTTACACCAGCCTTGCACTCTTTACCAATCTCAATGTATTTCACACGATCATACATGGTTTTTTCCACACATTCGTCCCAGAGATCTCATTTCCACGGCATTCAGCTTACTTTCATCCTTCCTCTGCCGATTCCATGCCTCACTGCCATATATCAGGGATAGATCTTATATTACAAAATCAATAACAGATTTAATTTAAAACGTAATAAATTAATTAAACATTACTCTATAGAAAGCGATGCTTTCTTCATCAGGAATATATAGAATATTCCTGATTAAGAAAGCATAGTTTTCGAAACATGTTGTTATATGTATATTCATAAAGTGGTGAATACGAAGTAATTTTCAATTCATTTATTAATAATGACGCCACAAAGTGAATACCAATCATTTGAAGAGATTATAAAAAGTAATAATTACAAACATTTTTGTTTTATTTATTTATTTTAAAATCACTAAGGGGTTCTTTATTTAGTATTGAGTGCGGCAACCACTCCAGTAGGGTGGAACAGTACCCTCAGTCGAGTATAGCTCGAGATCCTCTTTAGGGAAGGTGGACTGTTCAACATTTTGATTTAGACTATTTAGAGGTTGTAATATTTTTTTGTAAAGTGTTTCTTTTTATTTGTTTTATAAAGACGTGAATCCTTTTTGGGTCAGTAAATTTAATGTGTTTGGTAATTCAGTGAATTATTTTATCGGCAATAAATCATACACCCACAAAATTAAAATTTGGTAGTAATAGATGAAATCAACTAAGTAAACCGTAACAATGTGGTCTAACCACAGTTTTAAAATGACTTCGAAAGCCGAAACAGCTGTAACAATATTTAAGAAGCTGAAATACTCGCAGAACTTAATAATAACACTATTTAAATTGATTTAATTCTAATTTGATTTTTAAAAAAATACAGGATTTATTCTGATTTTCTCAAACCACATTTGGTGCATTCTGCCGCATTAAAATATATGGTACTCTCAGTGATATATGTAATTAACCTAACCTAGAATCTAGTTTCCAGTATTCCATTTAACTGAGTGAACTTTGTAATTAAAAGCTAAGCTCAAAGTTAAAGGAATTATCTAAATATTAAGCATTCCCAGAAAGTTAATTGGTTCCTGCATTCATAGGAGATAACTCCGAATCTGAGTTCATTCAAATACTGCAGTTGGAAAGCTTTTTCCAGAAACTTGTAGAATTTGGACAACCTACATACAGCTTTTAATGCAGGGAGTTTTTTGTAAAGAAAAAGAAGCAGCGGTAATGTGATAACAATTGATGAAAAATATCTCTAAAATCGTATTCGATTTAAAGTTTATTTATTTATTACACAAAACTAGTGTTTACATGCAAAATGAAAAAAAAAATCAATCTGTAAACAATATTAAATAACTACAAACGTAAATCAACAAAACAATTTTACAAAAAAATAAAAAAATAACCATATAGTTTTTTATGTGTGACAAAATCAACAGTTCTAGTGTGAAGTGATTTTTATTGGGACAAACTATAAACAAAAATGGACCAGTATATCCCGAGACAACACTCAAACCATAAGATAAGATTTTACATATTACAATTTTTTGTTTGTCAAATAAATTAATATTTATTGCTTTCGAATTTATGAGATGGTACCTAAAAGTCCAAACCTCATTGACGCCTAGATTATTATTTCATAATCATAACTGTTGACGTACCTGCTTAACAGCTAAATGCGTAAAGGGTACACTTGAAATAATTAATGGTTTTGGTATACAAATTTCACAAGCTTTATCAACAACAACAGCAAAAAACGTAGTAAAAATTAATGTTTCATATTATCGTTTTCATTACGAACTTACTCATACCTATTGAATGAAAGGGAAAAAAATCTGAGAAAAGTTATTAAAACTATTATTATTAAAATGTTGAATCGGTAAGTATTTCGTCGTATTTTAGGGTGTCCTTTGTGCGCACATAGTTCTATTTTTATTCGCAGATTCAAGAAGAAGCAAGAAGTGACAAAATAAGCAAGGAGAGGCAATAAGAGGGAAAAAATGATCATTGAAGGAAAATAAGAGCCCATAATACCTAATAGGAGGCTATAAGAGACTAGAAAAACAAAGAAAAGCGAGAAAAGTCACAACGAAGTAAGTAGATATAATTAGAGACCAGGAGAACCAAGAAGAGGGAAGAAGTGTCCAGAAGAACTAAGAAAATGCAAGAGGTGAGAATAGACAAACACAAGACTACGACAGAAGCTTGACAGAAAATAAATAGAAGCGGGAAGCGAGAAACGAAAACTAACGATCAAACAATTAATTTATTCCCACCTATCCTAAATTTGCTAAATTGACTTATTTGGTTGCCGTGTATAGCGGTTGATTATACTCCAACCTCCTTTCTATGAACAGATCATGTGTTCCAAGTCCTAACAAAACAGTGCCCTCTGGTGTACCAGTCTCACCGGGACAGGAGTGCTCCTGGCTGGGGTGATACATTCGTATCGTATCGTAGATAGTATGCATTAAGAGTACACTGTATCATTATCTCAGTTCAGGGAATTAATTTGCTTTTTGAATTGTTCATATTTCAAAGTGTTGGTTATATTAATTTTGTATTTTCATATGAAGCGGAAACTTGGTGATGTGACATTATAATTTAAAAAATAAAACAATAACTTTGTTTACTTCACTTTTATTTATACTTTAGCCGACCGGGTGTCGCTACTACCGTAGCTTAAGAACCGTAAAAAACTATTATATATTAATTTTGTTTTAGGATAATAATATATTGTACAATCTTATACCTAAATACAAGTAGTGGTGCTGTGTTGTGGTCGTTCTGAGCATTGGGATTGTTATTAAACCATTTGTTTTGAATCTATTTTCAGTGCAGTGAATTTTATTGATGAAAAATTCTTCGTAAATTTGTTATAAGGCGTTTTTTATATAATTCTGTAATTGATGGTCCATTAAATTCCCGAAATATCTCTTGAGTAGAGAAGTTCTAAGGCTTTTTAATGATGATTTTGATAAATTAAATAGTTGTACCTACGTAGTTTCTTAGAAGCGGTTTTCACTGCGTTATTCTGGCTACGATAACCCAAGATCCCTGGGGAGTCAGCCCAAGGATATCAGCGTGGGTGATAATAATGTCAATTAGATGATAGGCAATAAATAACAATGGTGTTACCTATCCCACTTTTTTACCAGTCAATTTAACGACCTTCTCGGCCGAACGGTTAAGGTATTTGGCACTTGATCTAGTGGCAGCGGGTTAATATGTCATTAATTTATTGTGAAAGTATATTGTCTCTTGCATGCTGATATTTGAAATATTTGGGTTTTTATTATAAACTTGATTTAAGCTCGAATCGACAGCACTAAAATTATGTGATTTGTATAAAAAGAACCTAAAAATTATTGCGGTTATTTTATGCTATTTTTACACCGGGAAAATTGATAACTTCCCAATACTTCTAAGTTAAATCAGGAGCGACTATGAAACGCAGCTGGCAGCCACGAGGGCGCCTAGGCTACTTGCAATAACTTAGCGGGTACAAATTCCCTTTTTATGTAATTAGTATTATAGAATTAAAAAAAACGTTAAAAAAAATTATAATAAATTCTCATTTAATAAATTCATATATTATATATTTATTTACTTTTTCATTTATTAACGCCCAGATGGGTTTTTTTTATATATTTTAATAATTAAATGATTTTGTTTACAGAAAGAAAGAAAAAAAATTATGATGTATATGTAATGTTCAGTACATTTTTTAATTTTTTTATATAAATACCGCACAAGAGTCCGAACTGCTCCCAACCATCTGGAGCCAGCGAGACTATGACATCCCCAATTGGGGAATGTTGTGAGGCTGAAGGTATTGGGGAGGGGAAGGAGAAGGGGGAGAGGAAGGTGGGGAAAATACCTGTGTATTCAGATCTGGTCACCAAACAAGGTTAAAAGCCACTTCAAGCAACGTTTCAATTCTGAATTGTGCTTTCACCAGGGCGATATTGAGAGTATCTTCCACTATGGAGATGACACGGAGAAGTTATAAAGGGAAAGGTTTTTAATTTGTAGATAGTACTTTAAAAAAAATAAAAATGGTAATAGCCTGATCTACATGATACATAATATAGAAGTACATAATATAATCTAACATGAGTGAACGACAAAAAAAAAATGAAAAAGACGAACTCTAATATTATGTATTTACTATGATTCATTTAGTGGAACTTAATTGGTTAAAAAAAATCATTTTTATTTTTGCACACTTATTTACAACGATTGTTTATTTCCTAAATAAAAGTTTAGAAAAAAGTATAAAAAAAAAACAGTAGATCTATTTATGCGCAATGTAAAAGGTAATAATTCTTCTAACTACCTTGTGTACCGGCGTAGGTTAGTGCATATTCAAAATATATAATATTTATGAAAAAGCTTCTTAACTACCAATAACATGCAAAACGGTCCCCGACCCGGCATAGATATTTCATCACCGGATAAATGAACCATATTCTTTGGACGGTATTTTGCCTGAGCTTCAGTGCATAAGATTAACGATTTATATGTCCATTTTAGAGTCCCTGATCGTTCTTTTTTGCTTTCGTTACCCTTCTAATCCACTTCCGGATTCTCTAACAACAATACTAGAATGCGAGATTGGCTTTATGGTAGGGTTCACAATATTTTCGTTTCCCATAAACAAAACTAACCAAGAAATGGGCAAATACTCCATGAATTATATAACTCTTTAATAATAATAACTTTATTAAATATAATAATATTTACTTCATTGTAATTAAGTTTAAATATTGTTACTTAACGAATGGAAGATCTTAGAATATTTCTAGCTTCTCGATTACAAGGTATAGCCCGACAACCAATAACAGCCCGCCGGAGGTTACGATAATCAACCAATCCGGTGAGCTCCCGCCAGCCATCTTGGTTAATTAACCAATGAGGTCTAGCAGAACAGATAATTACCGGCCGCATGGAACGGCGTAGCTCGCGAAGCAAGCTCGCCGCCCGCCAAGCTCACTCTCTTCCCGACCTCTTAGCTATCACCTGCGTGCTCTGTTGGAGCTCGCAGTCCGGTTCAATTATTGCATTATTCGATTCCACACATGGAAACATCAACTGCACACGAATTTGATGCCCATAGCAGATAGTTACCATACTACCCTTGTAAAACACCTAGAATGGTGTCCGTTTAACTGTTAAATTTAGTGTGAGAATACTTAATACCTGTGCACATTGGACGCTGACCACGTAGACGCCGCCTTGGTGACGGCGTCGTTTGACCATCAACCCATGTAAGCCGCTATCAACTTCCTTCATATTATGTGCTGTACTTGTATGTCCTTCCTCATTAACTTGCCCGGTTAGAACTCCTTCAGAGAGAGAAAAGAGTAGATGCCAACTTCTTGGCGAAACCTGCATAACTTGTATGAAAATATTATTGTTACAATAAATTCTGAGCTGAAAGCAAGCCATATCGTCAATTAATATAGAGTAGAATTCCTCCATTTGACCTTGAGAAAAGGAATAATAAACGGACCATTTCTATAGCGCCGCTTTTTTGAAAAATCACCTCATGGGCGCTGTACAAATATTACTTCCTATTCTTATATTACGTCTTTATGTAGTACCAATGCTGAGCTAAGCTACAATGGAACGGGGACCAGTCCTGGATGCTATCTCAGGGTGAGTTGCACTGCTTCTCTTTACACCAACTCTCTTTTGCCTATCTGCCTCCTTTCAGCACCCCTAATACTGGCTTCCACCGTGGGGCTTTCCGTTCTTTCCGACCTCCTCCTCTTTTCCCCCAATTTCCATTCCGAATACTGCCGCTGAACGTGGCGCCCTTTCCGGCTTGTAATACTGGCGCCCGGCTTGTAATAATATTACTGAAATACATGTACAATAAAGTGTACAGTGGTTTAAGCAGCGGACGATGAATGTTGGTATCTCGTTCTACGTGCATGTACCGTAAGAAAAGAATGACCGGTTATTCCGATATCACATATTTTAACAAACTGTGGAAGGGCATTCCGCTCTTGTCCGTCGAGATTCTTACAATAAGGAACTCCATTGAAAAATATAATAGCTTTAAAAATATATATTCATATAGATTAGCAAACGCCAATTCTGAACATATAACTTTTATTATACATAATCATAAGTAGAATTTTTAAATCGTTATTTAAAAGCGAATAAAAAATCATCTTAACAAAACACTTTATTATGTTGGTACAATTGCATTTAGAACATTTCACATAACGTGCACATTCTGTTTTCATATTAATATGGACATTTTTATTTTTCGATTTTGTTGTGTATTCTAAATATTATTTTTTTGGTTTTGGCGAAATTTAAACTTAATTTTGGTGTCTTTAAGATCTATAATTAGAGAATTCATTTACAAACCAATAATCAATGTGGATATTATGATAATATTAATCCTCAATACTATTATTATTCTTTCAGTTAAAATTTCTAAAAAATACATAATTTTATTACTTACGTTAAGTTATGGTTTACCATGAGTATAATATGAAATTATGTATGGTAAAGCTCATCCTTGTTTTGACATTTGACATTCTAACCCCAAAACTGACAAATACCGACCGGCCATAGATTTGGAGCGTTTTAGCGGACTTATTTTTACTATGAAAGCTAACTTTAGAAAATTTACTTTTAAATAAGGATTTATACATTATCCGTATATTTATATTATATACTCGTATATAAAAAAAAGTTATAATTCCAGAATCGGCGTTTGTTGATCTATATGAATACATATTTTTAAAGTCATTATGTTTTTTACTGGACTTCATTATTATCATTATTTCATAATAATAATAATAACAATAGATGCATTATTTCTATAGCGCCGGTTTCGAGAGAAAATCACCTCAAAGGCGCTTTACAACATAGTTTATCTTACCTATACCATATCAGTTAGACTTTTATCTAATAATTTTCATATTAAAATTGTTTCAATATAAACCCCTACCCGAGCTTCCTGTAGAGGAGACTGCTTTTTTTATTCTCGTACTAAGACAACAGAAAAAAAGCATGTTTTTCTACCTACTTCACGAAACATATAAGTGTTTTTAGTAAAGTTGCTAGACAAAATTGAAACTTATGAAAAAATACAATAATGAAAACGTGTCTCAACCACCTCCGCATGTCGGCTGCCTTGTAAACTTTAATAATTGGTGAAATTTCAAATTACCAACATGGCCATTAAACGCCGACTTGTCAGGGAAAAATAAACTCGTAAAAATGCAAATATTACGTGATAATATTTCAGCGCCTGGCAACAGTTTACCAGGGGAACTTTGTTATTATTTGAGAAAAATGATGTACCTACTCAACTTATACTACGATTACGATGAACGGAAAACGTCTAGAAGCGTTAACTATTTATAACGGTTATGAAGAAAACTGATGTCGTCAATACATTATAAGACCTTTCGACATCTAGGCCTCAGACAGGTCAACGATATGCGATATTTGAAAGTATTTGTTCAACTATGTATGAAAGTATATGTGGAAATGAGATCCCTGAAATGTTTGCACGGTAAAGCCACGTATATCGGGCAGCAGTGACTTATGAACGGAAATATAATTTTTGAAATAAATAAGAAATTATGTTTCGGTATTGCTCTCACACGATTCATATTTGATAAGATTCCTTATTTGCCTCTGTTTAAATTAATGACGTTACACGTGTCTATGGCTTTCAAGATTGAGTTACTCGCACAAGTAATTAATGTTCTGTTCTATAGCGCATTTGCAAATAAATATTTTTCTCTGTTCCTTTATTAGCCTATGCATTTCTTGAGAGATAAGATTAATTGCTGATAATAACATTTGAAGAACTGTACAATTTATACCTATAAATTGTACAGTCGTCCTACGACTTTTGTGGAGTCACTGTTTTATTTGCAAATCCTTACCCAAGATCCCTAAAGAGGAACCCGGGAATTTAGTTACACATGTAGGTATCGGAATAAATTGCAAGGTAAATAACAGAACCACACTATTTTTCAGAGCACTCTCTGGGATTTTTTTCTAAGTAGGGAATTTCATATAATAATTTTTTCAACTAGACATCGAAAAAAAGATTTTATTAAAAAATAGCATAATTATTTAAGTGCATAAAAACTATATGTTTTCAGGGGGAGTAGTTTATTCATTTATTTTTAATTTAATTACAGATACAGACAGTGATATTAAAACAATCTACAATATCTGGAGAACTCTCCTGCATCCTATATATTTCTCACTAATTAATATGACACAGATAAATAAACCTCTAAAACAGTATTTAGACAAATTACGAAATTAAAGATTGTGTTACAGAAAAAGAATTTGAAAAACTGCACAATATCTAAATAATGTAACAGAAGGTAAATAAACTTTACAATTAATTTTTGCATGAATGTATAGGGAAAAAATAATGATTAAATTAAACACGGTGTTATACAAAGAAATAATAAAAAAGTACACAATGTGTGAACACTGTTAGTTGAAGTTTGTTCGTTTATTTTTGTTTATTTGAAAACAGCTTTCAATTACTCTTACAAGTACTGCATGCATCAAAGAATATATCGAATCCATTAAAGTTTGATTTTGATTGAATAACTCGCACATTTTTCTGATTCGATCCCTGACACCAGCGTTTGTGCGCATCCGAGTAATGTGGAATAAGCCGTTAAACCTAGTTGTTCTGGGTGGTACATTGAAGTTAATTAGTTGGAGTAAGGTAGGACAGTCGATAATGTTATTGCACACTTTATTTAGGGTCATGAGGTCGAGGTATCTTCGCCGGTTAGAGAGGGTGGAGACATAGATAGAGAGCATATTTACGTATCCCCGTTTAGGTGCGCTCATTCCGTAATTAAGGAAATGCAGAAATTTCCTTTGAATACTTACAATTTTATTAATTGATAAACTTAAGTTCTTAAAAACTTAAGACAAGATTTTTGTGCATAGCGCAAAGGGTAACAATTATTTTTATAAACAATAATTATTAGCTTGAAACACTTATCCAAATTGAAAAAAACCTTTCCGAGCAAAGATAAATGTCGCCGACAGGACTCGAACCTGCACCCTTCTGATGTTCGGTCAGATGCTCTACCGTTGAGCTACGTCGGCTTATCGCAAACCCGCCAAGTTAATCAATATATACTAATGTTTCATTCAATAATTACTGTTTTTATTATATTTTCACCTGTAAACAACCAACTTTTATTAGTATGAGAGAGGCTTGTAACGGCTAAATCCCTCAAATAGATGGCGTCGAGACAAATTATGTCTACATTTTATTGGTGAAAATTGCTTTTGACTTGTCAAATATTTATTAATTGATAAACTAAAGTTCTTAAAACTTAAGACAAGATTTTTGTGCATAGCGCAAAGGGTAACAATTATTTTTATAAACAATAATTATTAATACTTACAATTTTGTCTTTATAGATACCGTAGAGTGGAGTCCATATGGGGGTGCAGAATTCAAGTTAAGAACGGACTAGCGTATAGTAAAGGAGGAGGAGGGTTTGTAATATATACATGGAAATTCGGAATACGGAGGCTTATATGGTTTGGATATGTACAGCGTATGCATGGAGAAAAAAGTGCCCAGAGAATATTTCACGCGAAAGTAAATGATAGAAGAAGTTGAGAACACCCGAGGACGATATGTCATAAACCATTGAATCAAATATTTGAGCCACGTTATGTCAAGAATCAGAAATACAAAGAATACGTATGTGATGATACCTGAGTGAATGCCGCAAGGAACGAGCGCCAAGATAGATCTGTGTGATGGTCCATCCGCTCTGCCTACCCTTATGGAATATTACTGTGATCAGCGGTAAATTATTTAGATATTCAATTTCACGCACGATCAAAATAAAATTACTTTGGGCACACAGACACGCTCGCAACACACATCTATCCGTAGGTACATAATATCTTCAGTGATGCGATACAAGTCGGTTTGCTTTTATGGTTCGAGTCTTGGCTATTAAGTTTCACGACATTTCGGTCTACTGGAATTCGTCAGTTTTACTGACATTTTCTTGCTGTCTACTGCGAATTGATTTTTTTATTGCGGGAAATTACGGGCTAGCATTTTTTAAGTACTCAAAAGTTGTTACTACATTAAAACTTCAGAGTTTTTAAAATTAAAAATATGCTAATAACTTAATTAAATGTTACTCCACGAAATTACATTTGTGTGATTAATTAATAAACTCATTCTAAAGCCACAAGTGGTGAATACGTTTTTAAAGTCTATGAAATAGTCGTACTTAATCATTGAATCAGGCAAACATAATGCAACTTCAACATGTACCTCAATTGATTATAAATTACTATGTTTTGCAAATACAAATGTTCACAATGTAAAATTTACCAAATCTCATAGGAAATATAAAACAGACTCATTAGACCATTATTAATTGTTTTTGTTTTTAATTCGTAGAACTCCGTTTAATTTTTATTTAAATTTAATTTGACGGCCTCCATGGTCGAGAAGTAAGGCTCTCGACTACGAATCCGAAGGTCGCGGGTTCAAATCCCGGCGTGCGCAAGTAAATTTTATTTAATTAATTTGTGCTGTTTCATAATTAATTAATTTAAAAATAATATATAGTATATTTTCGCACGTTCCAGAGTAGAAGATACTCTCAGTATCGCCCTGGTGAAAGACCACTATTCAGAATTGAAACGTTGCTTGAAATGGCTTTTAGCCGTGTTTTGTGACCAGATCTGAATAGCCAGGTATTTCCCCACCTCCCTCTTCCCCTTCTCTTTCCCCTCACCAGTACCTTCAGCCTCACAACATTCCCAATTGGGAATGCCATAGTCTCACTGGCTCAAGACGGTTGGGAGTAGTTGGGACTCTTGTGCGTTATTCATATAAAAAAATGCAACTGCCGTTCGAAACGCCGAAACAGCTGTCACAATAATAAAAAACTAAAAATGCTTGAAGAACTTATTAATAACGTTATTAAATATGATTTACATTAAATTTAAAAATAATATAAAATTCCATGTCTTTACAAGTAAAACAAAAGATAACTGTCAGCCTTAGCATTTTTGTTTGCTGTGTTTGTTTTGCTTATTTAATATTTCATTTGAGGTTTGTTAATATTATCTTCAACGTTTAAATATTATTATTCGGTTTATAAGGTTAATTTAACTCCATTGAAAATTGAATATGTAAGATATGTTTTTAATTAATCTCTTTTGATATTTACCCTGAGAATCACGAAACATTTCAGTATCCCAATGACATTACAATGTATTGAAATTACAATGAAATGTCATTGCAGTTTCCTGAACGTTTATCGTTAAATGTTTTTTGTAATAGTTTCAAAATGATTATATTCCTAAAAAAAATCTTTTTTTATTTTTTTATATGAATACCGCACAAGAGTCCCAAACTGCTCCCAACCGTCTGGAGCCAGTGAGACTATGGCATTCCCAATTGGGAATGTTGTGAGGCTGAAGGTATTGGGGAGGGGAAGGATAAGGGGGAGAGGAAGGTGGGGAAAAGGGTAAATACCTGGCTATTCAGATCTGCTCACCAAACACGGCTAAAAGCCATTTCAAGCAACGTTTCAATTCTGAATGGTGGTCTTTCACCAGGGCGATACTGAGAGTATCTTCCACTCTGGAACGTGCGCAAATATACTATATATTATTTTTAAATTAATTAATTGTGAAACAACACAAATTAATTAAAATAAAAATTACTTGCGCACGCCGGGATTTGAACCCGCGACCTTCGGATTCGTAGTCGAGAGCCTTACCCCTCGACCATGGAGGCCGTCAATCGTGTTAAAATATATATTTAAAAGTTAAAATTATACGTTAATCGTGTTAAAATCGCTGTTAGAAAGCCTTGAGTTGAATCCTATTAACCCAATAATTAAAGCAGTATTCCTTAGCACATTAATGAAGTGAGAAGTATATTTAACTTCTATTTGAAAATATACCATTTCTTCTATCTTTGATTAGCCTTTGTGGTTTTGGCTAATATGTATTTCAGTTACTATTAATTAACGTTAAATATTGCTAAAATTGATCAAAATATGCATAATTCCTTCGTTTATTGTGTCTGAGGAGCGATCAGTAAATTTCACCCAATGGTTCCCACTATACGGTAAGACGTAAAATTTTATCAGTGATTTTTTTTTACTTACCTACGATAAAAAGGCGCAACCTGCTACTATGACGACAAACGCATTGTTGAGGAAAGAACTGAAGGAAAGCATATCTTGAAGAAAGCTATCGAGATCGGTCGGCACTTCAGGGAAAAATTAGTTTGAAGTTGGACGAGTAAATTTTACTCCTCGCTTTCATTCTAGGGTTAAATGTCAATTGGACTCTCAAAGAGTCAAAGGGCGGAGAGGGAGGGAGAGGGTACCCAGCATCTAAACCGTCTTATGAAACGGTTTAAAATTTATTTCAGCGAAAAGGTTTGTATTTTTTTAATCCTTCAGGAAAAATATGTAAGGAGTATGGCAGTTATCTCGATATAGAAATATTATCTTTTGAGAAAGATGATTCAAAGATATATTTTTAATGAGTATTTATACGCACTAGTGCGCAAATACGTCCACACCTCGCAATACTGTACATGACTAAATGTGTTAAAAAATGTAAATATCTAATAAAAACTTCTTAAGCTTTTTATAGACATTTTATAAACATTCTCCAATCCTAAAAATTATGAATATTTCAAATAAATACCAACTCTTCTTGTGCCATCAATCCTCTAATAAATGTAATATCATTAGAAAAGGAGGATAAAATAGCAACTGCGAAAATCATATATTCTCTCTAAGCTTAAATTGTTTAGTAAAACTGTGTTCACCTGAAGCGACGTGCTAGAAAGTATGTTTTTCTATATCTGTTTATACATAAATAGATAGAGAATAGGAAGTAATATTCGTAGAGCCCCGTTGAGGTGATTTTTCACAAAAAAGGCGTTATACAAATCATCCATATTATTATTGTAATTTCTTCAAACAATATGTTATCACCTTATGGCGCCATTATTAATAAATTAACTAAATGATACTTGTATACTTGTATTCACTACTTTATTAATATAAAGATATCTGAATGTTTCGAAAGCGAAGCTTTCTTCATCAGGAGTAATACTACAAATAATAATGTCAAGTAAAGACAAATAATTTGTCAAAAAAATAGTTTTATTATGTTATTTTTATTTTATATTCTATTGCCATATCATGTATTGTATTTAGCTGTATGCTTTTATTTGGCAGACAGATTATTCCACTCACAGCACAGTTCAGCTGAAATAAACATTAAAACTGTTATATTAGTCCAGACCAAACAATTGTTCGTGATAGGTAGGTGAAGCATTAAATACAACGTATGAGATTACAATTTGTTTACGTTAATACCTTCCAAAAGAATTACACTTGCACCGTAATGAAAAAGTTGAGTGATATAAACTGGTTGGTGATAAATGGAGGAATCTTTAACTTGAAGTAAGAAATAGATAGCAAGAAAATACTTTCAGATCACATGATTGGCGATATTGTACATGCCATGTTATTACTACCTAATGTATGTTTGTCTTTCACCGGGTCTAACTATCCGTGTTATTATTGTATAGGTTTCAGGTCCCTGGGGTCTCCTATATCCAGGAATTTGTAAGCCAGGTGTATACCCGATAGTTCCATTAAGGTTTCCCGTTCAAAGGGCTGTAACATGTTATCGATTTAAAATTATTGGGAGAAACTAAGGGAAAGGGCGAAGCTTCCTACATCGGGAAAAGCAATCATATTTATTAATGAATTAAAATTTATTTTGTATTAAAAAATTTATTTTAAATAACAATAATATTTTAAATAAATCGAGGGAACATAAATTAATTTGTAACGAATGCAAGATATTTTTACATGGGAAAGACATCAATAAATTTCATTATTAGGGTTAAATAAATACTAAAGTATTTAAATAGTAACAACAGGACGGCCTCCATGTCGAGGGGTAAGGCTCTCGACTACGAATCCGAAGGTCGCGGATTCAAATCCCGGCGTGCGCAAGTAAATTTTATTTAATTAATTTGTGTTGTTTCACAATTAATTAATTTTAAAAATAATATATAGTATATTTGCGCACGTTCCAGAGTGGAAGATACTCTCAGTATCTCCCTGGTGAAAGACTAAAAGGTTTGGTGACCAGATCTGAATACCAGGTATTTCCTCTTTTCCCCATCATCCTCTCCCCCTTCTCCTTCCCCTCCCCAATACCTTCAGCCTCACAACATTCCCCAATTGGGAATGCCATAGTCTGACTGGCTCCAGACGGTTGGGTGCAGTATGGGACTCTTGTGTGGTATTGATATAAAAAATAAAATTATTCTGAATTTCCAAATCATGTCTTATAAACCAATCATTCCTTTAATATAAATAAAGGCTTAAAAGTTTTTCATACAAATACAACCGATTTACAATTATACAAAATTGATATTTCGGAAATCAGAAAAAGCGTTAATAGTGAATAAAATTTAATTAATAATCAAATATTCTTATAAAAAAGCTCTTGAATTTATTTTCAAATTAATAATTAAAGTTTTTTTTTTAATTTCTAATATAAATTTGTTTTGCAATGTTTTGTAATAATTTTTGATTAATTACTTAACTAGTATAATAAATTTTTGTTTATGTTTATAATTTATCTGTTCTTATATTATTGTGTTCTATGTTTATTATTTGTCTATACTTGACACGAATATTTTTTAGTATTCTATGTATTCCTGATGAAAAAAGCATCGCTTTTGAAACATGTAGATATGTGCATATTAATAAAGTGGTGAATACAAAATAAATTTTAATTAATTTATTAATAATGACGCCATAAAGTGAAAACCAATCTTTTGAAGAAATTACGATTATATGTATTTTATCATTGAAGAAGATAATATAGACAAATCTCAAATGAAACATGAAACAGAAATAGACAGTGAAAATGAAAAAAAAAAGTATTAGCCGCATCCGTGAATCAAACCCAGGTCCTCTGTCTAGCCAGCTAAAAAGGAAACCTGTTCATTTTTCGTTAATTGTATCGATATTGTGCTTCAAATTTAAGTCTAAACCAGTATTATCCTCAAATGATTCTAATATTATTGGCTGATTTCTTTTCTTATGATTGCAAAGTTCTACCAGAATATATTTGCAATTTCGATAGTATCTTGGATATACCTATCTGATTTTTATTTATGTGGAGCATCTATTGAATTTTCTGTAAGTATAAAAAGGATGGTCAATTTATTGGATTTTCTTATTGAAGTTAATAAACTCCGTTGCATTATTATCCATTGAAGAAGATAATATAAACAAATGTAAAATGAAACATTATATAGAACATAAAAACAAAACTACTTTTATCTTCTACAATGATTAAATATTACAATGAGATTTATAAACTTCAATAAGTTATTCGAATAAATTGAATGATAGTAATATCCGCAATACTTGAAACAGAGTAAAACTTTCTTACCATTTTATCGCGTAACATACCTGAAGTGATATCATTTGATATTTCCTGTGAAGTTTTTTGACGCTTTTTATGCTGATCCCATCCCTTAGTTGGGAACCCTAGTTCTTACCATTGTGCCTAGGAGGTCGATTGCTTGGGAGGAAAAATTGTACTTTTTTTTATATGTTTGACTTTAAAAAGTGCCTGTATAATATATATAATGGTTAAATCAGTGGCGTGCAGTTCATAAAGGTTGAACTACTGTGATTACTCTAAGAAATACGAAAGATAAAAATAAATTAAAAGATAATCATAATAATAATTGAATGATTTGTATAGCGCCGTTTTTGTAAAAAATCAGTGAAAGAAGAAATAAATAAAAACATCACAGTTTAATATTCAATGCAAAATTGTTCATACCCAATCTTAATAAACTACATACAGCCTACTTTTAATTATAGAGCAATACATTGATAAGAAAGGAAGAGGGAGTATATACGAAAATAAAGCCTTTTGGGAGCTACGACATTCAGATTGTACAGGGCCAATATCGTTCTCCAGTATCCGTCGATGTTGGAGGCTAGACTGAGGTGGGCTTCCATGATGAGAATATTCCCGGAGTTATTTATCCTTTCCCTCATTCCTGCCACCCTGAATCTTATAATGGCCGTAACACTGGAAACTCGCTTAACATACTGGAAGCGCTACAGTACCGGGGAAATATTATGCGGAAGGCGTTCCTTCTATACTACTTTTTTTTTTAAAATTTGTTCAAATTTTGCGGGTACACAACGTTGCGCAGAAGACTAGGAAGAGTATTCTTTTAACAGCGGTACTGAAAACGTGAAATCTTCTGCTGAGCATGTTAACTTTTACGCTGAGAGCTAGCTCCCTTTTGTCTATAAATATAACAGAGATTTTAAAAAAAAAGAGACAAACAATCTTAGGTTAGGAATAAACTGATAATGTTTGATTTTATTCTACTCCTAGCATTGTAAAAGCTAAAAGTGTTGCTCGTACGATGTTAAAGGACTTAGCCAGCCGATGATTGAAAGCCGTAACGTCTAGGCGAATTCGCTACTTTGAACCACCCGGTTACAATCCGAACATTGGAGAAATGTAAAAACACAAGTTTTCCGGGAGTTTTACAGTTTAGATTTTCTCTTGGCAAAAGCCAGTTTAAACAACGCTTCAGTTAAGAAAGGTATTCCTTCGCCAGGGCAGTACTAAAAGAATTTTGCGTTGATATGAGTAGGAAAATAAGTGTTAATTAAAATTGTTACATTGCTTTGTAAGACTCATTTTATTTTTTTCCAATGAACACAACAATAGTTTGTATGGAGGCCGAGGGAACCTTATCCACCAAGATGTTATTGGAATGAAAGTTTAATTTGCAGGAAACTCCATTTACGAAAGACTAAACGCGTTTGGCAATAGGAAAAAGTTGTTCAAAGAAGAGAAGCTAGCAGTCCACAATAGAGTTCTAATATCAACCCTGATGTATGAAGGATTAAAGTAGGCTGAATACCATTGAAATGAGATTTCTGAGTCGAATATGTAGTAAAATAATGTACGATCGTGTAAAAAGTTTTGAGATTCGTAAAGAATGCAAGGATGATAAAAAAGGGACGTTTCGATGGTTTGGTCATGTAGAGCAAATGAATGAAGAAAAGAGTGTGGGGACAATATATGACGTGAATGTGAATGTAAGAAGAACGCGGGGACGCCCGAAGAAGACATGGCACGGTCAAGTGAATCAAATACTTTAAATACAGAAGTCGGAATAACAGAAAATAATGTATGGGGCGATCTGTGAATATGAATGAAGCAATATGTATGCGAAGATCAAATTGTTAAGCGGTCCGTCCTCTTTGCCTACTCCTGCGGGGAAACAGCGTGACAGTTACTTAGTTAATTTTAATTTTAAATGAAGTTTTTTTGGATTTATTCTGTTTATAAGGAATCCAATAACGGTCCATTGGTAAAGAAGGAAGCTGTGAAGTGACTTTGACACCTATAAATTTAAGTATGAATTTGTTTACATATTGATTGACTTTAAGCCTCTACAATATTATTGATGATTCATTTACAACTTACCTGGTCATAAACTTAAACATGTATTGTCTGCGAATGAAGGCCTGCTTTACATATACATGAATCTATGATCGGCTTATAGCCGAGTGGTTCGAGGCGTCGGGTTCGCATCCAGATATCGCGGGTTCAATCCTGCAACCAAATTCCACTACAATTTCATCATTTTATTTATTATGTTATGTTTCTATAAAATATCCAATCGGACCTAATAAAGGTTTGCTGTATTGTAAACACGATTTACAACTGTTCGTGTTTTACAACATCATAATAATTATAAACCTATTACCCACCCATTGCGCTGTAACTAGCTACTTTCATAGTATCTACCTGTTATACTTTTGTTATTATATTATGTGCTAAGCCACTTATTATAACCATTTTGTACAACCTGCAGTTAGTTATAACGTAACCACAGGTAAAACTTTTATTCATTACGCTGTAACTGGTAACTTATATTGTGCCTACTTACTTATTTTACACTCTAATTATTATTATATTTACTGTATTATTATTGTCCTTTGTATAACTATGTGATAAATGTATCAACATGTAAAAGTCTTCTAGGCGTGAATAAATACGTAAATGACACTACAATTAATACACATATAAATACGTATTTTTTTATAAGAGACAAACTTTTACAGATTACGAATAATCTAACAATATTTGAAAATCTCCGATTACCATCACAGTAAGCGGAACATGTTGCTTGTATCGTAATGGAGGACTAGGCTAGTCGAGGAATTGAACTCATAACGCCTGGGTGAGGCCCAGATGCGATGCCAACTCGGTCACTGTCCGGTCATGAGAATGAGTGTTATAGATGGTTGCTATACGAGTATATGACTTATTTGCATATTATGGTAGGTCGTTTAGCTATGTTTTGCAAGTATTCTGAGAGCAGTTGTTTTCTTTCGTGCGTTACAATTTTTATCATTTTTTATTATCTCAAAAGATATCTACTCCCATAAAGACACATTAATAAATCACCTTATCGTGCAAAAACATCACATACAACCATATACCGAACTACAGAGCAATCACTGAAAAATTGACTTATAATAATTATTAATTTTTCGAAATATTGTTTTAAAAAAGCTCTGTATAATACGGGCATTTAAAATATTCTAAATCTATTCAAATATTTAGTTGGCGTAAATACACTCCCTACCTACAAAACTTTCTCGTAAAGCTCGCAATAGACCAATGCTGAATATATTGATGGATGGGATAGATTGAAACTTCCTTTGGGACGTGCGGAGCAGATGTTGAGTTGATAGTGGACTTTTTGTGAATTCTGCAAGATTTTATGAATGGTAGACATACGATTGGTAAATAAAAAAATTGTGAATTGATCGTATTTTTTAATACTCTTATTCCGTTAACTTTTTTTAAGCTTTAAACACGATCTCGGGCAGACCGTGATGTCCTGGATTCGAGTCCTAGCTGCTACCGTTATCTTTTTCTTTTCTGTGTCTTTTCGGTTTCATGTTTCATTTTGAGAGTTGTTAATATTATCTTCAATGATTAAAAATACTTATTTCGCCTTGCTATCTTACTGTGTAATATCAAATCCATCATTATTTTGGTAGCCATTGATTTTTTTTGGTGGATAATTTAAAATTTTAAGAACACAAACCTTTATTTTTAATTTCTCTTCGTGTCAATGCAAAAAAAAATACCACCAGGAAAGCATTTAGTTTGACTTTGTACGTATTCAAGGTTTTCATTTAATTTTTTGATTCCATCAGTTTTCTTAGAATAATAATAATAATATTATTATTTGTAAATATCTAGAAAAAAAACATAGTATAATCATTACATAAAAGAGAATATTATGATTTTATGAATATTTTATTTAAAATATTTTTTTAACCCCACATAATTACATTTGGTGATCTTATCATCATCTAGTTGTTTTATTTGGTGTTAGCCTAAATTATTAATGAAACATTTTGTTTACCTTTGCCTTGAAAAACGAAAAAAAAATTTTTTGCAAAAATGTAATTCTTTAAGATTTCGTGATTTTTAAATTCACACATATTCAATATATAAGTGAAAATAACAGTATGAAAAGATTGCACCACCTCAGCTAGGAGTACTCCTGTCCCGGTGTGACCAGTACACCAGGGTTGTAAATCCGACTTAGCTCATATGAACTAACTAACTAACTAACTAACCATTACGCAGTTTCCCCGCAGGGGTAGGCAGAGAGAACGGATGGCCAAACAACTCGATCTTGGCATACACTTCTTGCTTCATTCACTTTCATACAACGTCTCATACATTCTCTTCTTTTATTCCGACTTCTGATATGGCCCGACTTAAGTATTTGATCCACTTGATCGTGCCACGTTTTCCTTGGACGTCCCCGGCTTCTTCTTCCATTCACATTCGCGTCATATATGCTCCTTACACTCCTTTCTTCATTCATTCGCTGTACATGCCCAAACCATCTAAGCGTCCCTTTCTTAATCTTGCTCACTATGAAGAAGTCCATAAACTATGAAGAAGTCCACAAATTCTGAACTAATGACACTAGACGCGTCCTGTATACAATTTGGGTGCACTGGGTTAATATTCTCTGTTTGTGTGTTTCACTTTCCAAAGTTTAATATTTGGAAACATTATAACAATTAAAAATTGTAGTTAAACAGTAAAAATTACACATATGTAGCGACGTGCAATCATAAGTACTATGTAATACACATATTTTGAACACTTTTCATAATTTTTTTATTGAGGAAAACTACTTTAAAACTATCGAATACACAGAAGCATTTAAAATACGTTAGCCATGATAGGGATCCACACGAAACAAATATGGATCGATTTGTAAAATATAAAAATACATATCAATTCATGCTAATGTACCTGGTTATCGGTAGTCCATGTAGCCACATGATAAAAACTACTATAAAACTCATGTAACAAACAAGAAGGAGAAAAACAAAACAATATATCCATTTGTTTAAAATAAAACTGGTACAATAGATATTATACAATTTATTTTTTTAAACCCTTAGATTCAGTAAACCAACACAATGTAACCCGTCTTCCAGAAGGACTAATTCAAAAGTAGTTTCAAATATAATTGTAAAGCCGTTTCATCAGCAATAAAACAAAGTTCTTTGTTATAAACGGGAAATATTAAAAAGAACAAATGGGGATCACTCCGCACATAAACGGTATATAGATACCATAGATTTAGTTTAAATTGTACCAGTCTAAAGATGCCCGTTATAATGTGAAACCGGTCCGGTCGGAAATAAATAAGAAGTAGAAAGTTTTTAAAGTTTTGATATTAAAAAAGGATCAAATTATTCTTTATTAACATGGAAATAAAATCCAAAGAACAGAAATTCTATGTTACAATAATCGTCAATGCTTTGTGGCCTGATACCCATTGAATAGACAGGCGTTAACATAACCACCAAGTCACAAATAATGCTAAATAAAGTGGTTAAACGACGTTAAACGTATCAAATATTATTATAAAGCAGATTAACACAACACACGTCTGAAATACGCTTTGAAAATCGCTCAAAAAGGATTCGTGGCTAGGCTGCTGTCGTCGCACGATTCCATGCCTTTGAAAGGCGGTGCCGGCGCTGGTAAATGGCATCGGTAGAAGGCACTGTGGCGTCGCGACGGAGTCGACTTATTCGCGAAATCCGAGATTAAAGTTGCGACGGTTAACGCGAGAAGTTCACCGTGAATATGCTATACGCTATTCGCAATACGGGATAAGGTTTAATACATTCACGTTTTGTGGATGATATTTGCGTTGTGGATATTTGATATTTTGTGAAAGATCACTTTGTGTTGAGAGATTATTTTTCAGCTAAAGAATATTTTCAAGGTTGTTTTCAGTGAAACTTTAAACTTTAACAGGTGACATGGAAGATTTGAAACATACCCAACTGATTTTGTGATTAAAATTACTATGTAGGACGGTGCTTAATTTTTCTATTGTAAGTTGGAACTCTAACCGCCCGACTACTAATTGAGTATTCTACCCATAGTCACCCCGGTGCGTGAACATATTTATGTCTTGAAAACATACGTTTTCTTATGATATTCCTCCTCTTCTTCCGATACCCCCATCTTTCGGATTCAATATACCATGTAAAATCAAAAAATAATTATAAAAATAAAGTAACAGAATGTATTTGTCGTCTCTAATATCCAAAAAGGACCTAGGGGTAGTTTTTGATTCAAAATTAACGTTCTCAGACCATATATTACAGTTGTATGCATTGGGGTTTGTTATAAGATCTAGCAAACAGTTTACTAAACCCGAAGCCATGACTTCTATGTTCAGCTGCATTACAAGGTCCAAGCTAGAGTAAGATTATGCTGTGTGTGCTCCATACCAGAAAAATAGATATATTGAAACAAGTACAGAAAAATCTCATGCATGATAATATTTGGGAAGTATCCCCAATTTATGGAACATAAAGATTATTTGCTCTCTTAAACACGCTACCAAAGTGTCCAGTGTAGAAACAGTGGGGTCATTGCAGTAACAGAGTACAAAATTATACATAATTTGTTGGAAAGTCCATACATTCTGGAGTGTTATAACTTATATGTACCAATCAACTACCGTCAGAGGCGGCACCACAACCTGCTATCCATAAGGCATGGCAAAACAGTGCTGCTAAATAACACATCTCTTGATATCTTCAATGTGAACCTTGAATGTTTCAAGAGACATGCAAATATGTCTCTTAATTTATGTCATTCTGATTAACTTTTGCGTTGAAACATATTTTTGTGTTTTATTACTTTTCATGTGTATAGTAAATGGACGTAATCTGCTAAAAATTAAAAAAAAAACACGTTTTAAACAATTTAAAAACAAAAAATAAATTATTAAAATACTTTGTTAACACCCATTTTTTAATGTATAAAAATCAACATGTTTCGTAAACGAAGCATTCCTTATCGGGTCCTAATATTTTAAAACTTCGCTTTCAAAACATGTTAACATATTTATTAAAAAAGTGGTGCTTACAAAGCATTTTTATTAATTTATTAATAAAGAAGCTATAAAGTGAATACGAATCTTTTGATGAAATATAAAAAAAGTTTTATAATTGTCAGGATGTTTGCAAAAATTTTAGACGCTTCCAATGCTGTTTTAAATTATTTCATCGAGTTTTTCTATTCTTTTAATTTGTCCATCATCATCTTTGCCAGATTCACACAACTGACTGGAGGCATCCCCAAGCTGCTAACTCTCATATTCCTTTGGACGTTTCCGCTGAGCGTTGAATAAGAAAACTTTGAAACTACTAAAATATCTTTTGAAACCGTTGGATAGGACAATAAAATTCCAGAAAATCTGGGGAGAAAATTTTTTTCATAACAACTTCACAAAACTGAGTATTTATTAAAATTGACATTAATGAATTAAAATACTAAATTAACCTGACTTCAGGGATCGAGTTTCATTGAAATGGAGAAGTTTTTCCTTTCTCTCATCCAACTTCTTACTTCAATTAACCTTTCTTTTGACTTTTATGCCGATCCATCGTAATTATTTTTCCTTTGGGAATTCAAAAGAGTTCTCTTTATTTATAATATTTTTTTACTTATCCACTCTCTTTGAGAAACGAATCTTTTATTTGTCGATAAAAATCACAAAATTGTCGGTTTACTAATTGTCAGTACATGGTTTCTATAAATCAAGGCGGCAAGGAATAAATAGCATAAGGAGTAGTGTGACACAATATATTAATTCTCTTTTATAAACTCTTCTTTTAAATGTTTGGATTTTACTTATTAACGAAATCGGTTTTACAGATTATTAATAATTATTTTAAAAACTGGTCCAATTTAGAATTGGATAGGAGTAAGTAAAATTGTGTAAATAAGTCGTCACAATGGGAATTAACCGCAGTTTGAAAATGGTCTCGACGCCGAAACTACTGTCACAATAATAAAAACTAAAAATACTTGCAGAACTTAATGATAACAGAAATGATTTACAAATAATAATAATAATTATAATAGTTGGATGACTTGTATAGCGCCGTTTTTGTGAAAAATCACCTCAAGGGCGCTGTACAAATATTTCTTAACTAATTATGTACAAACAGATACAGAAAAACATACTTACCTAGCAGGTCGCTTCAGATGAACACAGTTTTAGAAAAATTTAATTATAGAGATGATAGTTTTACATGGTTATTTGTTTCTCCTTTTCTATTGATGTTACATTTATTAGATGATCGGTGGCACAAGAAGAGTTGGTATTTATTGAATTATTGGTATTAATTTTAGGACTGGAAAGTATTCATAAAATGAATTTTAGGACTCGAAAATATCTATAAAATTACGTTACACAGCGTAAGAAGCTTTTAATAAATATTAACGATTTTATTTATTTATTTTTATTTTTATTTTACACTTTGGTTGTTTACAGTGTTGCGGGCTGTGGACGCATTTGCGCACCGATGCGTGAATTTTTAATTATATTTTTATTTTATTTAATGACTTTAGGTAAGTACTAACCGGCCATTTATGGATACGATTGTCTGAAAAGATGTGTTTTAAGTTTAAATGACTCGGGTGTATCAAAACCGGTAAAACAGTAAAAAGGGTAAGTAACAAAAGTACATAGTGGATAAAACTCTTCAAGCAAAATGTCCAGAAAATTGAATGATTACAAATTTTATTTGGTTTATATTTCTACAAATTTAACACTACAACAATTAATAAGTATTCCCTTAATCTATTTAATACATCCCCAAAATACCACGTGACGCATTAAAAATCATCTTTGGAGTCTAATGCCGCCACTACACCGCGGAGTTCTCATTATACATAAGCCGGTCTGTTTACCAAATACTTGTGGGCCCGTCTTTATTTTTTATTTGAGTATTTTCGAGAGGCTACGACCGGAAAAAGGTACGGCAAGTACTCTTATGTACCGAGTAGATTATTACCTCAGTGGAGTTTAACCGAGAAATTCACCTAAACACACGAACTACTTTTTTTTTATTATGTTATTACCCATATCCTCTTGAAATCTTATAAGGGATTTTATTTTGGGGTTACGCGTTATTATATTATATTATAATACGTTAAGAATAAAATTTTATGTTATCAGAATAAAACCACACAGGCCATGGGGATTCTGGCCATCTTTGGGGATGATGTGTGGAGGGTCTTTTAGAGGATAGGAAGGAGTGAACTTGGGTCCTGAAGAGACTAATGTTGTAGGATGGTGGAAACACAGACTCATTCCACAGCCGAGCTGTTGAACACAAGAAGGAGTCGTAGAAGCGACCCGTTCTCACGTGACAAATGTCACCCGTGTGCAAATATTGGGGCGCGTTTGGCGTTGCCGGTGCCGAACGAAGAGATCAATGACGCTAGTTCCTCGGAGCGTCTTCCATTAAAATACCGGTTGAACAAGGACAACATTCCCACCTGACGTATGTGCTCCAAAGATTGCAACCCGTTTGTTGAGATTGGCGAATCTATCAAACGGACCGCCCGTTTCTGCAAAGAGTCAAGGGTTTTTTTCATATATTTTGGGACTCCCGACCAGAGGTGGCTGACAAATTCTACAATGGGGCGCACTTTCGATTTGTATAAGGTCAGCAGTTGTGTACTATTAAAGTATCTGCGGGCTCTGTACAATACGCCCAGCCTCTGAGAGGCTAACTTTACTCTGTCTTTGAGCTGGTCACTTAAGGTTACACCGAGCATATCAATTGAGGGCCTGTTGGGAAGATTGCTTCCATTAAAGGAGACTAGATTGTCATTTCGATCAATTTAGACGTAAATAATTATGATTGGGTACCATTATTTTTGATTCTGTTTAAAATAAAATGCAAATGTTTAAGCTGGACAATAAAATGTATACATTTAATAAAAGGGAAATACATTTGTTTCATAACTATGGCAATACCAAACTGCTAAGCTGTATTTAAAATTTTGATCTTCACATTCAATTTTTTTCTCAATTTGGAAGTTCGTTTCAAACATTTAAATTACCGAATTTATCTAATTATTAGCTAGTTGTTTTCTATGTAAAAAAATTAAACCTTTATTTATGTCAAAAGAATGATTTGTTTCCAAAATATGGTGGGAAAATTTAGAATAATTAACTGTTTTTCTTAATATTAAATAAAACGCTTTCATAAACCAAGAACACGTTTCATTTTTCGCCAACCGGTTTCGCTTAGCTCAAATTTTGTCAGAGCAAATATAAAGACTAAAGAAAAATATATTGGTTATCTATAGTTACATATTACAGTAGAGTGAAATAGATAAAGTACAAAAGAAAGAAGAAGGAGAACAATTGGTGGAGGGAAACAACAACAGAAAAATATTATGTGTAAGGGGGAGACTACATTAACATATAATAATAATAATGGATAGTAAATACAACAGTGCAATGGGAATATAATGAAGCCATTAAAGGGAGATAATCTACAATATTTATGCAGGAAAAAGCAGTTATTAATGGAAAATAGACTATTTGATTAAATAATAATAAATAAACGGATGACTGAGGCAACATAACAATGGTACCCATAACGACATATGAGGTGGATGATTAATTAGCAGGGGAAGATTCACGGGAAATATTTTTAAAATCGGGCTACAGGATTTCCTTTTAATTTTGTTTTTCTATATGAATACCGCACAAGAGTCCCAACTGCTCCCAACCGTCTGAAGCCCGTGAGAATTTAGCATCCCCAAATGGGGAATGTTGTGAGGCTGAAAGTATTGGGGAGGGGAAGGAGAAGGGGGAGAGGAAAGTGGGAAAATACCAGGCTATTCAGATCTGGTCACCAAACACGACTAAAAGCCTTTCTGAATGGAGGTCTTTCATCAGGGCGATACTGAGAGTATCTTACACTCTGGAACGTGCGCAAATATACTATATATTATTTTCAATTGAATTAATTGTGAAACAGCACTGATTAATTGCGCACTCCGGTATTTGAACCAGCGACCTTCGGATTCATAGTCGAGAGCCTTATCCCTCGACCATGGAGGCCAGAGGATAAATTTGTTTTATTATTAAGTAGGTTATCCGCTAATTTTAAATTCAAACATTTCTTAATTTCTAGTGCTTCTAATATATATAATTATTTACTGTTTTCTACTTATTTAATGTGAACACGGATGAAGGGAGGGGTGTGTGCTAAAAGCTGTGTAGGTTCCACATTCTGATTCACTCTTAGAAGAAATGGCATGATGGATAGTTAGTCAGCAAAGCTTTGTAAAAAAATTTATACTGTAAATAAGCTATCATAATAAACGCATCGTATCGTAGAAAACGTAATCATAAAGGCATTAAAATTCCGGCGTATAATTTTGTATACCCTTCTAAATGCATTCACCTAAAAAACATCCACATTACCTCATTAGTAGAAAGCATTTTCGCGACCTCTTTTTGTGTGGAAACCCCGATCCACGTAAATCACGTACCACGTGCGGGGTGGGGAGAAAAAGCCGGCTAATTTGCTTATCCAATCGTGGATTTATGCCGCGTACGCCCGGCGTCATTCCACTTCACGTGTGTGTCACGGCGCATGTTCAGAACCGCCCTGTACTACGCCGTACGTACGAAAAGCGGTGGTAAACTTTTTGCTTTCGTAATTTTCCTTTTTTGCTACCCACACTCGCCTTCGAACCCAAAGTTGGGGTTGGAAACGTGACAACAAGACGCTATAAAGTTACTCCACCGTTTTGAATAAAAAGCTGTATATATCTAACGCTTATACCGCTACGTGCTCCGCTAGATGAAATGATTTAAAATGTATAAAAGCTGATTTTCGTAGTGACAATGTTTTTATTTATAAATTATGCAAAACTAACAAAAAGTTATGTACTAAATTTCTAACTAACGAATACGATCAAGCCATTTCTCCTAGGACTCAGGTCAACACGGGTCAATTCTTCTTGGAATTTAGTCTATCAGAGGTCACGGGTTGAAAAACACCTTCAAACCATCGTCTCTATAATCTACTATTCTCGCTATTCCCTTCAGCCCCATACCCCAATTGGGGAAGCCATAATCCCATTGACTTTGTGTATTTTCATTCAGGACTCTTGTACGGTGAGGCGAAAGCAAAAGAAATAAAAAAAAAAAAAAAATTAAAATGTTTGTAATAAGATCTGCAAGTATTTTAGGTATCATTATTGTGACAGCTGTTTCGGCGTTCAAAACTATTTTCAAACTGTGGTTAGGCCACATTGCGATGTCTTACATAAAAGATCATATTTACCGCAACCCAATTAAAAAAATTATTTTTATAAACAATAATTATTAGCCTGAAACACTCATCCAAATTGAAAAAACCTTCCGAAAAAAGATAAATGTCGCCGACAGGACTCGAACCTGCACCCTTCTGATTGCCGGTCAGATGCTCTACCGTTGAGCTACGTCGGCTTATCGCAAACCCGCCAAGTTAATCAATATATTATTGATATATTATTGATATTATTGATTAACTTGGCGGGTTTGCGATAAGCCGACGTAGCTCAACGGTAGAGCATCTGACCGGCAATCAGAAGGGTGCAGTTTTGAGTCCTGTCGGCGACATTTATCTTTTCTCGGAAGGTTTTTTCAATTTGGATGAATGTTTCAGGCTAATAATTATTGTTTATAAAAATAATTGTTACCCTTTGCGCTATACACAAAAATCTTGTCTTAAAAACTTTAGTTTATCAATTAATAAAAAAATTATGTTGTTTCGAATGATTTAATAATATTTCCAGTAAACACTGAAATAGCTTTGAAATCCGAAACAGTTGTCACAATAATAAATACTAAAATACTTGCATAAATTATTAATAACATCATCAAATTTATTTTATTTAGTGTTAAAAAAATGGAGTTAGACGAATTAAACACAACAAGAAAAATTTTAAAAAATGTGTTTGAAAATGTGCGTTTTTTACCATAGAATATAATTATTCCTTTATATTATGTATAGATCCATGTACACCATTACTTTGAGTATTATATTCTTGTTGTAACACCACGAGACTAGAAAAAAACAAGTCTTTTAATAACAGCAAGTTAACCACATCACCTTGCATGGATATTGGTATTGAAACGACGATAAGCAGTTTAAAAGTGTTGTATTTAAACATTTAATCGCCTTGGCTAGGTTGAATTGAAACCTACCGCGAACGTACCGTGAAAAGCGTGTTACGATGTTGCCATTTTTCCAAATATTTCCCCAAGGAAACTGGCATACTCTGTCTAATAGACCACTTTAGTGTTGAATTATAATACTTTTATCTGGATTATGCCAAGAAGCAGCCTGAGTCATCTACATAATAATTTTATTCCATTCGCTGAACACATCTTTTCAAGTATCTCAAAGCTCTGGTGACCATTGGTATTCATATTAGATGAGCTATAAGATTAATTCAGGTATATACTTTTTTTTATTATTTTCGTAAATTGTGATATTTTTAAAATTATGAAAATATCACACATATAATTTCCGATCAATTGGAATCATAAACCATAAAACAAAAACAATAAAGAACAAATTCTATTTGTAACTTTTATGTTTTTTTGGAAGAAACAGCCATTAGCTTGCCTGCATACAATTGTGTACCGGGGAAGTAAAGCGAGGTCGATCGGTTGGGGTGGAGTCGTATCTTTAATGTTTTGCAATTTACCACGACTCAACTGAAGGTGATTATTTAAACCTCAATACCGATTCGAGTCCAGAGTACGATATATATATAAAATAAATAGATTCAAAGTTCTTGAGTATTTTGCATGTTTGTTGCGAACAAACTAGTAGACAGATCAATTGAATAAACGTATGAGTTGATCCAAATGTTTATTATATTAGCTTGTTGCCAATAATATCCCCAGTCCTTGAAGTCGATCATGCTACAAGTAAACAAAAAAAAAATTTAGTAAACAAGATAATAGCTCCCTGTAAATCACCTTTACAAACCATGTTTTCTATTAACTTTGACTCCTCCCACCGCCCACCCCCCCTCCAAAACACCACTCCCTCTACCCTCACCTAATTTCTGTACTTGTCTAATTTTAAGTTAGTTTTAAGAATGCTCGTCAATGGCACGGTTGTTTCGAAACCAGTAGCGAATTTATTAATCCAAAAATAGCACATGGTAAATTAAAAATTCCAAACAAAATGGTAAAATAAGCATAGGCTATATATAATTTCCTTCCCTATAGCTTGAAAACGGAGAATCGAGTAAGAATATTTAAAAAAAACTGTTCAATCTCAAAAATAGGTGAGCAAAATAACAATGTATATAATACATAAGATAGGTATTATATATAAGATAGGAATAACATGTTATATAGTAAAAATATGTAAGGTATATAATATATAAGATAGCTATTATATATTAGATAGGAATAACATATAATATAGTAAAAATATGTAAGGTATATAATATATAAGATAGCTATTATATATTAGATAGGAATAACATATAATATAGTAAAAATATGTAAGGTATGTAATACATAAGATAGGTATTATATATAAGATAGAAATAACATGTAATATAGTAAAAATATGTAAGGTATGTAAATAATATCATGTAATATTAAGTAATATTATATTTAATATAAGTATTAAAATAGGTTAAGAATAATATGTATTTATGTAGTAAAGTTAAGAAAGTGAAATGATATATTTTTTTAACTAAATAAATAAGGGTTTGGGTACTGTGCCTGCCTCACTATGAGAACCTGTATTGAGAGCAGGAAACATTATTTTCTTACTTCTTATGACTATCGTAATTTTATAAATATTTCACATCAATATAAGTCACTTCTCCTAAACATGATTATAATTACTACATTTCGTCCAAAGAGCATCCGATAATTAAATAAAAATAATAATTCTTCACTCTTCAATAATAAAAATTTCTTCAATAATAAAAATAATAATGGAAAGAGAGAGTACGAAAACAGTGTGCAATATAGTTGTGAATGATGAATACTTGGAGCAGGTAGACGAGTATGTGTATTTGGGAAGTATGTTTACGAGAGATGGAAAGACTGATAGGGATATTGAAAGAAAGGTGAATGCAGGAAACTCCATTAACGGAGGGTTGAACGCGGTTGGCGCAAACAAAAAGTTGTTCAAAGAAGCGAAGCTAGCAGTCCACAATGGAGTGCTGATACCAACTCTGATGTATGGCAGTGAGGCATGGAACTGGCAGAGGAAGGATGAAAGTAGACTGAATGCTGTAGAAATGAGATCTCTGAGACAAATGTGAGGTAAAACCATGTATGATCGTGTGAAAAATGTTGAGATTCGTAAAGAATGCAAGGCTGATGTTAGCGTAGTGAGCAAGATTAAGAAAGGGACGCTTAGATGGTTTGGACATGTAGAGCGAATGAACGAAGAGAGGAGTGTAAGGAGAATATATGACGCGAATGTGAATGGAAGAAGAAGCCGGGGACGTCCGAGGAAGACATAGCACGATCAAGTGAATCAAATACTTGAGTCGGGCCATGTCAGAAGTCAGAATAACAGAAGAGAATATATGAGACGTTGTGATGGTTAGTTAGTTAGTTAATAATTATTAACCTACAATAATGCACAGCAAGGGTTGACTATGGCTACTTCCCGAGAGAGCATCACCACCAATGCAAAGCCATAATCATTATTTTTAAGGACAGCTGCATCGATGAAACCTGACAATTATCACGTACGCTATATCGAGGTAATAAAAACTAATATGAGACGCTTCACCGATTCTGTACTATTCCTGTCATCTCCCCGAGAATTTTTTTTCGAATTAGAACATAGCAATAATTAGCTCTAGAATAATCAATGGAAATGAATTATTGAGAATTATTTACAATAAGGAATTCCAGTGAAAAATACAATGGCTTTAAAAATATATATTCATACGGATCAGATAACACGGATTCTGAATATATAACTTTAGTTATATATAATTATACGTAGAATTTACAAATCTTTATTCAAAATCATCTAATCAAAACGCCTTAAACGTTAATACCGTTCCATTTGGAACATATGACTTCACCTGCGCATTCTATTTTTGAATTAGTTTGACAAAATTTGATAGTTTGATTTGGCGAAATTTAAACTTAATTTGGATGAAAGATGTGTAATTGTTGTTCAATATATTTAAAAAAAACTATTATTAATCAAAGAAATTGGAGTATTCATGAGCAGAACAATTAACAATACGGATATTATGATAGTATTAATGCTCACTACTATTATTATTCTTCGAATTAAAGTTTCTAAAAGGGTAACATTTGCACTCGGTTGACATTTGTCACATGAGAACGGGTCGCTTCTACGACTCGTTCTTGTGTTCAACAGCTCGGCTGTGGAATGATCTGCCGGCCTCTGTGTTTCCTCCATCCTATAACATGGGTCTCTTCAAGACCCAAGTTCACTCCTTCCTATCCTCTAAAAGATCCTCCACGCAGCATCCCCAAAGATGATATAGGCCTTGAGGGAAATTATTTCCTCCTTGGTCTCCTGTGTGGAGTTACTGTAAAAAAAAAAAAAGATATTTTTATTAATAACGTTCAGTTATGATTTACCATGTAGAATATAAAATTATATACGTAAAGCTCATTTGACATTTGACATTCTACCCTCAAAACTGATCAAAACCAACCAGCCATAGATTTGGAGCGTTTTGGCGAGTTTTGAAAAATTGAAACTTTAAAAATTATTTTAACTATGAAAGCTTACTTTAGAAAAAAACTAAATAAACATTTATTTAAGTTTAAACGTGATTATTGATAAAAAAATTAGATTGAAGTTCCTTATTGTGAATCCATTGAGCTTTGAGGATTGATTATATTCCATGGTGATATAAAAATTGAATATTTAAAAAAAATTATAATAACCATTATTCGTCAATTAAAGAAACGGTTTTTTTTATTAATAATAATAATAATAATAGTTGGATGATTTGTATAGCGCCGTTTTTGTGAAAAATCACCTCAAGGGCGCTGTACAAATATTTATTAACTAGTTATGTACAAACAGATACAGAAAAACATACTTACCTGGCAGGTCGCTTCAGATGAACACAGTTTTAGAAAAATTTATTTATAGAGATGATAGTTTTACGTGGTTATTTGTTTCTCCTTTTCTATTGATGTTACATTTATTAGATGATTGGTGGCATAAGAAGAGGTGGTATTTATTGAATTATTGGTATTAATTTTTAGGACTGGAAAGTATTCATAAAATGAATTTTAGGACTCGAGAATATCTATAAAATTACCTTAAAAAGCATAAGAAGCTTTTAATAAATATTAACGTTTTTTTTATTTATTTTACGCTTTGGTTATTTACAGTGTTGCGGGCTGTAGACACATTTGCGCACCGATGCGTGAATTTTTAATTTTATCTAATTATTATTATTATTTTTTTATTTTTTTTATTTAATGACTTTAGGTAAGTACTAACTGGCTAGCCTAGCTAAGCAATTTACAGATGAATTTCTTCAATTTATGGATACGATTGTCTTTTTAGATAATTCTTTTTGTGCGAGACAGCTATTTTGCCTTTTGAAGGCATTATTAAACTGTGGTGAAGCCACTTACAGACGATCTAGTTGTATTATTTCCATACAGGTGCTTATGATTAAACTAATAATAAAATAAAATGTTTTCTATAATATTTTGAGTCAGGCGTAATAATATTTACATGGAAAAACTTTTTTTATAAATAATCCTTTTTTCAAATTGTATAATATAACATATTCGTATAAAGCACTTACTTTGTGGCTTACCGTAATTATAATATAAACACATGAATTTGTTTAAAACCTCTTCTTATATAGTTTTGACGTCCTCCGTGCATGAGCGGTTACGATGCTCGGTTACGGATTCGGAGGTCGCGGGTTCAAATCCCGGTGTGTACAAGTAAATTGTAATTGTTTAATTTGTTTTATTTGCATGTTCCAGAGTTGTAGATATTTTCAGTATTGCCCTGGTGAAAGACCACCATTCAGAATCGGAACGTTGCTTGAAATAGCTTTAGCCATGTTTCCTGAACAGATCTGAATAGCCAGGTACTTCCTCGCATTTCTATTCCTCTTCTCATCTCCTTCCCCCCTCCCCACAACCTTCAGCCTCACAACATACCATAATTGGCGATGCCATAGTATCACTGGCTCCTGACGGCTGGGAGCAGTTGGGATTCTTGTGATAATTTTTGTTTATATACTTCACAATTTTAATACAGTCCTGACGAAGGAAGGGTACTTCCGAATTCGGTCGATCATTATATTAAATTGAAGTGATTTAAAACAATTATATGTTTTTATGTTATGAATAATTATACTTATTAGTAAATTTTTAAAACTTTAAATTAAGACGGAGTTTTATAATTTAAACAGAGAATGTAATTTTCACAGAATGAAATTGTTGATTTTCATTTGATCGCTTATTCATATATAATTACTTTAAAAGCTCTGAATATTTATAAATTGTTTAAACAGTATTGGTACTTACCAGACGGTTTAATTATCTAATATCATTATTACAGCATAATTCAATCAATGTATTAATATTATCCATTAACGTATTTATGGCGAACATCATAAACTAATTATGGAGTCGATAAATTGCGGCAGTCACGCGTGGTTCAGAAAGCAGTCAAAGTTTAGTATGGGTATAACTTTCTCACGTAATGTGGAATCAACAAAACATTAAATAACAAGAATCCGTCAAAAAGTTAAATTACTTGAGTTAATTCTAAGTGAGCAATTAACCCGTTTCCGAGTGATTTAGTGAGTTGTTTACATTTGACTTTGCTTCCGAAGGTTGAGGGTTTGATTCCCAATCGAAAAATAAATGTACATGATTAGATAATTGCTTGTTTTTGATTCATCAGCAGTGGCAGTTTTCTCTAATGAGCGGTTGTGCAGTGACTCCAAAGGAAAAACTAGACTCACTTGGATCATACCACGACATATATCATAATAGTACAAAACTGCTGACCCTGTAAAAATCGCAAGTGTGCCCCACTGTAGAATTTGGTAGCCACCTCTGGTCGTGATCATTAAAATCCTTCACTCTGAGCAGAAACGGGTTGTCCGTTTGATAATTTCCCCTACCTTAATAAAAGGATTGCAATCTTTGGAGCACAAACGTCAGGTGCGAATGCTGTCCTTTTTCTACCGTTATTTTAATGGAAGATGCTTTAAGGAACTAGCGTCATTGATCCCTTCAGCACCGGTGCATAGTCCGGAAACAAAGACCCTCAACACAGCGTTTCCAAATAGGCCTTGAGGGAAATTATTACCCTCAGAGCCTCCTGTGTGGATTTACTGTATATATGACGACAGTTAGAATGGCGCGCCACGAATCCATACTAAAATTATACATCAATAGGAACAGTATTTAGAGCGCAGCATATGTAGCTAAAAAATCATCAAATCAATTTCATGCAACATAAATACGGTTTCCAACGGTACCGGAGCGTGCGTCGGAGACAAAATTAGATATTTTCAGTGCGCAACGATTGCAAATATATTTGTAATCATTTCTTCTTCTTTTCTTTGTTTTTATATTTCATTATGTCGACTTCACGCATTAATACTGTTTTAGTATTTAAAGGTTTTTGTTATTTCTAATTTTGAATAATTTATTTATTCATTATGTAATTCTATTTTATGTGTGATTTTTAATAAAAAATGTCATATTAGAAGTTTTTGTTTTATACGAAATATATATATTTTGAAATCTTATCCCCCTTTTTAATTAATCGCTTTAATGTTTTAACTCCAAATTATTAAAACAACTAACCGCCACTGTTCAGGAGCCCTCCAGGGTCCAGCTTTGGACACAAGATTGGCTCAATTTTTTTATAGATTATCCGATACATGCTTCCACCCTATTTTCAATTTGTCCTCTTATAATTTTAGCGTGATTGTTTCGATTGGTCCTGTCATGTCTTTCAGGAGGCCTATTCCCGTTCTTTTTAAGGAAGATTCCTTATCCTTTTCCTTAGGCTTAAAGGCTTCTTGCTAAACTTCGGTTCCAGCTGACTGCTGTCAGCTGTCATTCAGCAAAAGAAATTTGTTAAAAATATCAATATTTGCCTAGTTTTAACAAGACGAAAACTCAATTTAAGTGAGTTAACAACTACTCGTATGTTATTTTAAACTTCAAACGATATTACTTTATATATGAAAATAAAAATTCAGGCGGCAAATGTCGCTTTAAGAAGTATTGACAGAATAAACAGCTCATTACTATGTAGTGAGGTGGGTACCGTTTTACAAAACGTAATACTTCGTTAAAAGGCTTATTTAGCCAATTTAAAAATAAAATAAAAATGGATTAAAATGCATTATAAAATAATATAATTGTTTTAAAAAAAATAGTCCTTCTGTCACTTGAGGATATTTCATCAATTTGTGTTTTCAAATAAACTCTTAACAATGTGTTTAAATGGGATAAAGAATCTTCCTTATTAAGAACCAGAATAGCGCTCCCGGTACGTCCCCGACTTCTTTCTTCCACTTGCTGGCGATAATGCATCATATATTGATATATTATCACCATTATTAAACCAAAGGATGGAAATCGATCGAAAAATATATTTTTGTGATTGGATAGCCGAAATATTTATTTTTCGCAATACATGGATTCTTGTATGTATCTCCGATTAAATTCAATATTTGACATTTTTTTGTCATTAATGTGAAGGGCCGTTAATACTAGCATAGGTACTTAAGTTTTCAGATTTAAAAAACAAATAATAAATTATCTTTTCATTAAGAAAAATGGTTCCTATCTCCTCTTCTTAGGTAAGATATTTTTTTCGGAATGAAGGCAAAGATATTTCACGGAGGGATGTCGAGATTATCTTTTTGCGTTTTAGAGCGGTACCCTTATAATGATAAATATGATTATATTGTCGCTGTGAATTAAGACTGAAAAAGATAAAACGGATATCAAATAACATGTTATTTTAACAAAAGTATTACAGTTGGTACCTTTTAGTGAAATTACTTTTGACATGAAAAATAAATACCTTGCAATAATGAATTATAATTTTTTAAAAAAATTATGAGAGCTAGTTAGCGTAGTAGATACTCTCAGAATCGCCTTTGGAAACAAAATGAAATGACACTAGCAGATGCATTGGTGACCAGATCTGAATAGCTAGATACTTCCTCATCTTCCACTTTCACATCTTCTCCTTCCCAGTTGAGAGTGCGGAGCGTACATTAAAAAAATAACGTTTTCTTAGTTATTTCGAATTTTGAAACTAACAATTAAAATGATTTTTTTTATTGAAAAACCTTTGTAACTTTTTTCCACTTATTTATTTTCGACCAGACCGGTTTCACCCTATCACGGACATCCTCAGTAATGTTTGTAAAAAAAATCTTAATTATCAGGAGATATTTATTTATTTGAATCAGATGAATTTTAAATGTCTGTTAAAACCGCTCTATTGCGTTCCAACATTCGCCAATTGAGGATGTTATTGTCCCACTGGCTCCAAACAATTGGGAGTCTTGTGCGGTATTCACATTTTTTCTTCTATTTAGTGCGTAAATAAATAAATTAATATACTTTTGAGTTACATTCAAGCCAAGCATAACCTTAGATGGGGTCAAATATATGGGACACTGAAGAGATTAGTACCTAGGAAGTTATCTATACCGATTTGAAAGAAAACATCCTCTGAGCTGTGGACGTAATACTCAGCAGCGCAATGGGACAAGCTGGGTGTGTTCAACTTCTACAAATTCCAAGGTTCTGGAATGCCTCTACGATATTCACTCAAGGAAGGGTCCACCCATTCCCTGCCTTACTTCACCATCGACTAGCCAGCTTCTGGGGCAGGGGTCAACCAACGCCATTGTCGTGGCTGCATCCTATTGGCTCAGCGCTCCACTCAACGAGCGATGGATGCAGATGATTTATGTAATTAATATATTATTTCTCTTATTTTTACATAATTATCATTTTGTAATTGTTTTAGTTTTTTTTTGAAATTTTTATGATATGTGTTTTAATAGTGTATTTTACATTTTTTTACTATATTCATTTATCTATTTATTTTTTTATATATATATATGTATGTATATATCTCATGTAATATGGCAGATTGGGTTTGCACTATCCACCCAGTCCTGCTGGATTAAAAACTTAAATAAAAATAAAAATAAATTAAATTATTATTGTTACCAAAAGAAAGGAAAAAATTAGCTTACTTCACGTGCAAAGATATGCCCACAATATACTTCTGTTAATTTATATCTTCGTTGACCTCAGAAAAGTTTACGACTTCTTTTCTTCTTCTTAGAATAAGTGTTTCTTTATGCCAAATGTGGGTACGTACAAACATACATTAATTTTATGTCTATATATATATCACATGTATATGAATAATATCTGCCGTATTTGTGATACCAAGGCCATGTCAGAAGTTTGTTTATTATATAACTTCCTGAATGCTATAAAGTATCAAGGCGAAGTGGGTTACTATATATACGTACAATAAAAAAGTTTTTAGTTGTAACTTTTATCAGATCACAAGTGGGTTGAACTCAGATATACAAGTATGTTATATAATAAACTATGTCCGGCTTCTTGTTTACTTAATTTCCCGGAAAACTTTCATTTTAACCTTTCATGTATCGAGTAAATCATTGAGAAATAAAACATTTCGGCTGATGTCACAAATATTTTATTTTTTGCCTGAGTATTGCATCCCATTGAGTCCAAGTTGCTCTCAATTGCCCGTGAAACTATGGCTTCCCCAATTGGGGTATGTTGAGAATTTGAAATTAGTGAAAAGGGAAGAAGATGGGATGAGGAAGGTGGTGAATTACGTAGCTATTCAGATCTGGTCAACGAACGCGATTAAAGTCATTTCAAGCAACGTTCCGATTCTGAATGGTGGTCTTACACCAGGGTGATAAGTTATGATTGTACGGGACGTGTAGAACCACCATAAGAAAAATAGTGTAAATATTTAGGCACCGGCACACAGGGATGCACGACTATTGTAATTTGTGAATCCAATAGAATAAATAATGGTTGGTGCTATGTGGAAAAAAGCGTTTAAAATTGAGTAGAAAAAAAAAATATTTTTCAGTAATATTGATGAGATTGAGTTACGTATCACTCAGCTTTATGAGCCGACGACGAATCTCAGGGATGCAGCCTGAAGAGGATGCAGCAAATAGTTAATGACATATTAAATATATTTTATGAAAATAAAACATATAACTTTGTTTATAACCACCAGAATTTTATTTAAATTTATTAGGACCGACCGGTTTCGCTTAACATAATCATCATCAGGGTACAAAATTAAACTGATCAAAATTACAAAGTGTGTGTTTATATTTACATAATAGAATTAGAAAGAACATAACATAGAATTACATAACATAGCATAACATAACATAGAACATAACATTCATAATCAAACCACAATGTGACTGCCTTCTATCAAAAAAATTATTCAGTAAAAACAAAAAGTGATTTTAGTGAATTGTTTATAAGCAAATCTTTGTCCTTTTTCCTTTCTCGGCTTAGAGTATTTAATCGTTAAGATCTTATTCCAAAGAGCACAAATAATGTAATATAAATTCAGTCAAATATACTATATATTTGTTCCTAGACTTTTCCGAATCAGACTTTACTGCCAGTTTCTTATATTTTAATTGGAGAAAGATGTATCAAATTCAACGGGGTGTAAACGTTTGTTCTATTTCCATGAGAGTAATAATGCCTGCCATATTTCTGTTTCGATGATGCTCTGAAGCGTGTCCCCGTTTCATATTGAGATGTTTTCAAAGTCAATTGAGACAATCTGAGTTATGAAACAATCTAACAAGTTTGCATAAAGTAAATAACGCGAGTGAGTAAAATACTTGGGTAATGTTAGAAATAGTATTTATAACAGAAGATTTTGTATGATACGTTCTACATATGAATACGAATAAAGCAGAGACAAAACTTGTATGCCTGTTCCCTGCGGATAAATACTGTGATGGTTGTTTATTTATTTTATTATCTATACGTACCGTTATCCAATTACACAAAATATAAAAATACGGCAAACAATAGCTACAAAAAAATAATAGTACGTACATAATACATGGATGAAGCAATGACAAAAATTAGACAAGGAGAACATTCGAGTGGTAGAGTTCATGATTTAAGACATACGTTTTACATTTCCATAAATTCTGATAAAAATCATTTAGACTGATACCAAAAATTTCGAGGCCCTGGCTTGTGCCGTGTGGCGAGTGCCCTCTTGCATTCCTTCCAATGCCGGAATTTAACCCAACTTTTATTGTGTAGTTCGGTATGGCAAGCTGTCACACCTACAACAGGCTCGAATCCCTCAAATTAGCATTACATTACCCACAATTATCCATATGACGCTTAGATGGTTTGGGCATATTGAGTATATGAACGAAGAAAGGAGTGTAAGTGGAATACATGACGCAAATGTGAATGATAGAAGAAGTCGGAGACGCCCGAGGAAGACATGGCACGATCAAGTGAATCAAATGCTTGAGTCGAGCTATATGAAGAGCATGTATGAGACGGTTGATCCCCCGACAGTCTATCCCTTCAACAGTTGATCCCTCAGACAGTTGATCTCCTAAAGGACTAAAGGAATATTTCTGTTGTACGTTCTAATTTGTAAAGTAAGTATGCAGAGAGGATATGCGGCCGTATAACAAAAATCGATATTCTTATATCTGCAGGCGTCTTGAGTTGGAAAGTGCAGTCGGCTTATATATAAATATGTCGTATTTTGTTATCCGGCTATATATCCTCACTGCATACTTTATCAGAAACTCTGCATTATTGTTATTAAAAATATTTTCTCCAGCGGATTTTAATTTAATAATTTAAAACAAAAATAAATAAAATACTTCTCAAAAGTACTAGATATTTACTAAACTTTTAATTTAAATAAAAAATCATTCAGTTTGAAAGGGTATTTTGGCAAATCAAATCCAAAATGAAGTTATGTATGAAACAGGCAGCGCAGCCGTTCCTCTTAACGGGACTTTAATGTAAAAACCATTTAATACTTGTTATGTAACGAAAGGTTGACCGTGAGATGAGTTCTAGCTACTCGTCTTGGCAAATAAGCCTGGCAAGCAATCACATCATTTCCCTCCATAAATTAACCAATCAGGCGATTCGAGCGCCCAATTAAACCGATCATATCAAAATTAACAAAGCAGCAGCGAGCGACGTGATCGCCTTTGGCAAGCTCGGTGGCATTGCTTGCGGCCCCTTGTAACTCATCACTTCCCGTCTGGAACCCAAAGAGATAACTGCGTCTTTGAAAAAGAGGCGGCCATTTTTGTTATTAGTTATTTACGAGCAAGTACAATGCAGGCGGGCTGAAACCCGCAGCTAGACTTGCCTCTTGCTGTCAAAGCACTCAACATGGTGCCTTACTAATTATAAAAAGCCCATTAAACTCAGTGTGACGATGTCCGGCCTTGGCGTCATTGCCAGCCACCCCCGCCATTCGACCAGAACACCATGTAAGCTGATTTCCCATCTCCCCATAATGTGTTGATTAATCCCTTGTTCCATCTGCATAACTCGTTTAGAGATTCCAATCAGAAAGAGAGAGATATTACAATAGAATCCTACTTAGATTAAGACCTTTTTACTGTCTACACGATTGTTCTTAACCCACCATGTTTGTCTGAGTTTACAATAAACACCGAGTATGAAAACACTTCCTTGTACTAATTTAACGTAGAAGTAGAAACGCCCTCAACCCAATTATAAGATTGCGATCGATCCGCGACCCCGTATGATAAGAAGTTGATGCACCCTGCCGATCTGAGCTAGGCTAATGTCCGGAACAGACTTCAACATCTAGGAGACCATCTCCAGGGTAAGTCCTGCAGATTGTATTTGTCTCTCATAACTTCCCCTGTAACCTTACCTTCCTTTCCCCTTTTTCCCTCTCCCTGACATTCCCAGTTTACACAACATGCTTTAAAAAAATGGGAATACATATATTTTTTTAGATTAAAAAATGCCTTCAATGTAGATTTGAATCGAAGCTGGTGTAACCTCTGACATTTGATTCTAGTCCCGACAGAGCCAACGAAAATACGGCGCTCTGTCTCTCTTACACCACCTGCACTGTATATTTCCAATCTATTTGAACGAATTGAAATGATGACGTATATATATAGTTTTTTTGTCTTTTAAATTAAATCCTGAATGGCCAGACTTCTGGATCATGAAACACGCCCACGTCGCATTTCTTGCGTTCTTCTTTATCATATGTTTGTGGCATAACATAACAGTGGCGTGCATTCTATAAATTCTGAAATGCTGTGCCTACCCTAAGTACACAACTGCTGACCGTGTACAAATCGCAAGTGCGTCCTTCTGTAGAATTTGGCAGCCACCTTTGGTCGGGAGCCCCAAAATATCTTTAAAAAACCATTGAGTCCGCGCAAAAATGGGCGGTTCGTTTGATGGATTCGCCTAACTTAACAAACGGATTGTAGATTGGAGCACAGACGTTAGGTGGGAATGCTGTCCTCGGTATTTCAATTAAAGATGCTCTGGGGAATTAGCGTCCTTCGGCACAGGTGCATAGTTGGAAAACACGAAAAACGCGTGCCCAACATTTGTACACGGTTGACATTTGCCACATGAGAACGTGTCGCTTCTATGACTCGTTCTTGTGTTCAAAAGCTCGGCTATGGAATGATTTACCGGCCTCTGTGTTTCCGCTCTCCTAGAATATGGGTCTCTTCAAGACCCAGGTTCACTCCTTCCTATCCTCTAAAAGACCCCCCCATACAGTATTTTCAAAGATGACAAAGGTCCTGAGGGAAATATTTCCCTCAGCGCTTCCTATTTGAAGTTACTATACAAAAAAACGAAAACGAACAAATAAGAAATTAAACAATGATAGAAAAATACGGTGTAAAGAACTATAACAATTTTAAAATATTCAATAAAAAAACTGCATGCAGTCTCACTTTGGTCATAGAGCAATGCACGCCACTGGGTTAAAACCAATACCGTTATCCTTTCTCATATTTTATTCAGACTCTTTTGTCACACCGTAGATAGCTTTTCTGCAAAAAATACATAACGAATATTCGAAACCATATACTCGTACGTACTAGACTACGTAAATCCTAAATGAAAAAGGTTTTAGCGTCTACTTCCTAGTAGGTACCTACTTTCCCCCGCCCATCCCCTTTGCCCATTATCTACATGTCATTTCACAAGTGTGCCGGGCCAGGGCAGAGAGCATCCATTTGGAAAACTTTTTACAGCAACGTTAGTCATAAGTTTCAAATGGACGGGATGACGTAAGCATTAAAGTATGTGTGAAAATCTTCTTTCCTATTCACTGAAAAGAAAATATTTCCCTGTTCTATTTTAAAAGTATAATTTGATGCGTGAATCGCACACTCGCAACAACAATACCACAAGTTATAATATGTAAATCTGAAATAATGGACTTTTCTATCTTCACTATGTACATACGCATTTATATATTTTTTTTACTTTTAAAAGAGCGACAAACATTCCCAGTGCTATACTCGTTCAATATTACATACGAAAATTACCCACCCGAAATTGTGGAGTTCGCATGTAAAAAAACTGTTGTGAACTATAACTAATGATAATAATAATGATGGCTTTGGTTTATTGTAATAAGGGATAGTTTTAAGGTTTAAAAGAGGATAGGATAACTAAACACTTACCGAATAATGTAGGGACCAAACTTGCACCTCGAAAGTAAATTTTTCTTCTACCAACAAAAGAGCAATCCAAAAAAATTACTGTCAGATCACTGATCACTGAGTGTTCCATTTTTCAAAACGTTATGTTTGGTTTGGGAAGGTAAGGAGTGGTTAAATGGCAATTAAGGTAGAAACTAAACACATTATCATATGAAAACCCAACAACCAGGTTACGAAAAATCTGACAATATTTGAAAATCTCCCACTATCATCACAGTAAGCGAAAGATGTTGCTTGTGTCGAGATGAAGGACTTCGCCAGTCACTGGGTGGTACCCAGATGCGATGCCAACTCAGCCACTTACCTGTCAATCAATCAATTATGAATACGAATCATTTTTAGTGATGAAAATTAGGTAGGAACATTAATGGTATCATCAAATTTGGAGGCGGGTATGAATACCGCCGCTCTGGGAACCATTAATTGGAATCTCTGTCATAGGTCACTCCAAGTAGTTTGAAATG